>JASPKZ010000419.1:715000-930000 GCA_030220185.1 Diploptera punctata | reverse complement strand
GCTAGGAATTCCAGAGACAGGAGCCGAAACAAAAAAGGTTGAAATTCGAAGTAAAAGATATGCTAGAATTAGGTAATATATTGATCTAGGTTATGATTCTAATAGAAAATGGAATCGAATTGAAAGTTAGGAATGATGATGTAGAGTGGACTGCAGGTCTCATCTGTTTTATAAGTATTTCTCGCAGAATATGTTTATTGTCAGAGTGTGAAGTACATGTTGCTATAGTCTGTCCATAGAATCTGTAGAGAACCTGTTCGAAATAAGCCATCTACGCTGGAGGTGGGCACAAATATACGGTCAATGATGCCGTGGGAGGAATTGTAGGAGAGCAGATCACCTGACATCGCTCATTTCGCTCTTGAGCTTCAGGCGAGTAAGATATCTAATCGGAAAGCTGGAGAATTTCTCTACACATTCTACGGTGAGACTCTATATCGCAGTATACCATAATGCGCAAGTGCTTTCCAAGAAATTCGAAATTAAAATGTTTTAATATTTCTGATAGTGAAAAAATTGAGTACATGGTATTGGATTTTTAATTATTAAATCTAATATTCAAATTAATTGCAATTATTATCAAACTAGCATGAAAGTAAAACCTCAATTTGAGTTATATTTCATAATTATAATATATTTGGACTTACATTGTAATAAATAATTAATATTTATTTTCCTTTAAAAAATAACGATTAAAAAAATATAATTAAATTAAAAATATGAACATGAAAACAATAACATTACAATTCGGTGTACCATTTAGAATACAGAAACACTGTGATGTATTGTATATCAGGGCATTATACAGTATTAAATATGAAGGTAAATTTAACTCAGTTAACAGGTCATTGAAACCCAGGGGTAATGAAGACGAGGTTCTAAGATTCAGACCCAACTACTTGACGAGCTGATAAGGTGGCTTGTCCAATGCTCCTAAACGACCTTTTCCCAGAAAATTAATACGAACTCGATATATAATGCTAGAATACGGACATATTTTAAGGAAGCTCTGTAGTAAAAATGTTTTCATGTGGATAATATAATTTGAACAGGATCCACCTTGGAAGAAATGTAAATTAGAAGTTGAGTTTCTGTAATTTACACTATTTTCGATTATTTTTGCATTATTTTTTTTCAAATTTAATATGCAAATTTGCTTCTATCAGTAACTGTGCCAATCAGAAATAGAAACGCAGCAATGCTTCAATGTTAAGTTCTTATGAGCAAGGCCACTGTATATGTTTTTTATTATAAAAAGACATAAACGTATTAACGCACATTTCAATGCACAGTAGATAATAGTAGTTGAACTGACATGTGCACGGTACTATCAATTATAGCCACGGAATAATCATTTTCTATGACGAGTTATAGCTTAGAGGAATATTTTCTATACGATATAGACTATATACTTTGTTATGCCTCCACCGTCTTCTTGAATTTTTTTTTATTAAACAGTAATTCAATTTTCATAAATGTATTTCATTTCATTCGGAACTTTATTATATATTTTTAATGGTTTCGATAAAAACATATTTATATAAGATAAAAATATATATTAGTCACAGAAAAAAGGGCAATGAAGGTTGAAATGGTGAGGAACATTGAAGACGTACAAAGTATCAGGTTCAGTTGGGATTACAACACAAATCATAAAATCAGGGGGAGAAAAATTGGTGGAGAAGATGCGTCGGCTGCTTAATACGATTTGGAATAAAGAAGCTCTTCCAAATGAATGGAAATAATTATTTATCTACCAATCTAAAAGAAAGGAGATAAAACTGATTGCAACAGCTAAATGGCATCTCATTACTTTCAACTCCGTACAAAATTCTAACAAATATATAAGTATCGGACTTACTCCGTATATTGACGACGTAATAGGTGACCAATGTGGATTTATAAGAAACAGGTCTACAATAGATCAGATTTTAGTATAAGACAGATTTTAGAAAATAAATAATAATATAATGACACTGAGCAAAACTTAAAAATCGCTCTAGCGGTGATAATTTTCGATAACCCAGTGTATTGTATTACAATAAAATGAGGATGATATTATTTAAAAAATCAGCGAAAATCGAATAGAAATGGGCATTTGCCTGAAACCCGAAATTAAAAATTCGGTGTTTACTTTGTCGCGATCTAGACATACCATACAACGTGTGTATGCCCGTAATTAGCAATTTATTCTATAATATATTTATCCCTCAATTAGTCGCCAGAAAAAAATATTGGATCAGTTAGTTGCGTGGGAGTCGGCTTCACCCCCAAATAAAAACAACCATTTTATTAATGTTAATTACTTATTTATCAAATTACTATAATATTAATATATTTTATAATCTTTACTAATCGCATGTTGTTCATAAAAATCACTTAAAGTGACTAAACATACATGAAAAAGTCGGATATTAAAAGTGCTGCAAAAAACTAGTCCATTGAGTTAGTTTCGATACAAACTAAATAATTTAAAATTATTTGTAAAATCGCATTTATCAAATCAGGAAAAGTTCAGTTCAGTACATATTATGGTAAATAAGTTCCTAGTCACCATTTTTTCAAATTCTTCGAGGTATTCTAGACACACAGAAAAAAAAATTACACAATTAGTCGCGTGGGGGTCAGCTTTACCCAGGAAGAAAACAAGCCGTTCTAACTCACCAGAAGTGACCATTAAACCGACCCTTTTGACAAAAAAAGGAAGCTATGCTTATTTTAGGGAGATACTGAAACCATAATAATGTTGCCAACCTAGTGAAAAATATATAAGTATAAATTTACATACATGTGTCATTTAACCCACAAGTTAATGGTTAATGGAAATGAATCGATATAAATTATTTGTCAAATTAAACAACAATATGCATAATATGTATTATAGCCTCACTATGATGGTTGTCCAGCGGCTCGCTTTGTTTCCCCGCAGCTGTTATAGCCTCACTATGATGGTTGTCCAGCGGCTCGCTTTGTTTCCCCGCAGCTGTTATAGCCTCACTATGATGGTTGTCCAGCGGCTCGCTTTGTTTCCCCGCAGCTGTTATATCATATAATTAAATACAAAGATGCTGACTACCGCTACTATAATAATTCCTCATGTTAATCATTGTCGCGCGGCACCCGCTTTTATATAAACGGACAACCATCATAGTGAGGCAATACTACTTGTACGTTTATTTATGATTTGTTTCCACTGTAGTCCGACACTTTTAAATAAGCTGGCTTTAGTAATTGAACTTCAATATATCAAAATAAATATGAAGGGCTTAGGGCAGTAACACGATAAGCCACATTCTGTTAAGAAATGTCATTTATTACAATGATAGCAAATACATTTTTTATCCACAAAATCATTTAATGAGTTAAAACATATAGACAGATAATATATTAACAACAATACTGCCCGATTAACTAACTCGCTGGCACTATCGAATCCATAGGTTCATGGCCGCGCGGACATAAGCTCTCCATACATCCCTATCCTGAAATGTTTTTCAATCATTCCCTGTATCATCTACTTCGCTCAAATCATAGATAATGTTTTTCTGCCCAATTAGTATTTATAATTTTTTGAAAAATTAAAATCCTTATCAATATGTGGCTTATGTTATTGCCCTAAGCTTTTCATATATACAGAGTGTAACAGGACCTCAACGACAAAATGATAGGCCATACAGAGAGGATAATTTTTCTGTAAAGGAACATATAGTCACAAACACATCGTTTATGAGTTATGCGCAGATGAAAGTGTTCACCCGTAAGGGTCGGAATTGAACACAAACAATTGTACACGTTTCATTTTATTGAAAGAGGCATATTTTTATAATAAGTGTTCAAACAATTGATCCTGTGCCTCATCGCATGCTTGATATCGTCACAGGAATGATCGGCCAGCACGGCCGATCATGGCAGGATTCTATTTGACGTCGTCAAAACACTTATTGTTTGAACAATTATTATAAAGCATGTAATTTTTCAATAAAATGATACGTGTACAATTGTTTGTTTTCAATTCCGACACTTACGGGTGAACACCTTGATCTGCACATAACTCATAAACTATGTGTTTGCGACTATATGTTCCTTCATAAAAAATGATCCTCTTTGCATGGCCTATCATCCCTATCATTTTGTCGGTGATGTCCTGTTATACCCTGTATATTCAGTAAACCGACAAAATCGTACCGTAAATTGGACTTGTTATGGAATTCGCTTAATTTACGCAGGTCCTGCGTGACGGACTTTATTCATATTTGGATGAACGAAAATAGTTTCTGGATTTACACAATAAAAAAATAACATAAAGAAAGATGTGATTTTGATTTAAGAGTATACTTTTTTCTTTTGCAAAGATCGTGACATGAGATGCAAATGTCTCTCACTTGAATTAGCATAGCTCACTTTCATCGGATTTGATCACTTTCCCTATTGTTGCATTCAATTGATTCATATCCAGTACTTTGTCATTTAAACCGAGGGAGGGAAAGGATCTTTGAGATGTTATCGCCCTCCGACGTCCTCGGCAAGGTAACCATAGAAAGTTCATAACCGCAAACACGAAGACGTGTTTTCTATACAAAAAAACAAATTGGAATCGTTTTTCGCACGTTCACTTCTTCCTTGTATATTGAATTAGCTCAAAACCATCGCATTACTCCCGACACAAACAACACATGCGATAACGGTTTGCTCTTTTCTTTCCATCAGACTGTAGTTGTCGCTCATCCGTAACATCTAATTTTGCGGTTGGCAATTCCACCAGTTTTGGATCAGATTTTTTTTTTTCAAAAGCATGGTGCTGTGAAAATGATTATCATTACGTCATGATTGTGAATCATTGTGGTCTTCCAAGAAGTATAACCAGTCTACTGCAAGTATAGAAACAATAATATCTAAAATGCATCCCATCAATCATTAGGTTTGCTGGTATTAGAGCTGACTTGCCTAGTTGCTTACTACGTTACAGATGTCTTTATTATGAGATTCATATTAATTTTCTTCGCAAACACTCAACACTATTTTGATCGTTTTTACAATATTTTCATTAAATTTTTACCCATCACATGAATACTGTTGTTTTGGGCAAACATTTGCATGTTCATGATGGATTTAAAAAATGTCTGCTTGTCACATCAATACTGTATACATTTGGACCTTTTAGTCCAAATGTTTATTTATTATATAACTTAATTATTTAAGATTAATTACGTAAACATATTTTTTATTCCATGCCACCATTTGTCAATTCGACATTCTGGTATTTTATCCTGGCATGGCGTTATTGTAACCCACTTCTAAGGTTGGGGCACCTGGAAGGCAGAGTTACGCTGCCCCTATGACTATGGTAACGGTGCGCCAGGAGAGGCCTTAATCCTAAACTCAATGATGACTAGATGATGTTCGGGAACAGTTTGTGCCTTAAAGTTTCCTGACATTTGTCTTACAGGTGAATCCATCCATAGTAATTCTGCGCGAGAACAGGTCTTTCACTGCATTCATAGCATTTTCATGCTCTTCTTTGCAGCTTTACTAGGGAATTGTAGATGTGGCAGCTTTCCGTTGCTTTCCACACCGGTGAAGGATGATGATGATAATGATAACGATAAGGATGATGATGATGGCCGGATGATTTTCGGGAACCATTGGGCCCTAAGTTTCCTGACATTTGTCTTACAGGTGAGGAAACCCCCCGAAAATAATCTCACCCAGAAACCTGTCCCGATCAGGAATCGAACCCGGGCCCGCTGCGTGACAAGGCAGCTCGCTACCTCGAGACCACAGCGGTGGACTAGGCCTACGTAAAAAATATAAATACAGACCTTGTTATCATGCAGAAATCTAATTTAATTGATGGATCTGTTAAACTGTGTCTATTACGTCACATACAAGGTGAAATAATTTGTTATTATCATTGTTGTTCGTGTTTTGTAAAAATATAGCCTTAGTATCGTGGGTTAATAAGTGTTGATGTAGAAACAGAAACAGGATATTTCTATAATTATTTTTCATCTCTAGTAACTTAACTACTCAAAATACTTTTGGATGGTGTTTCTCTTGAGGCCGAAACAGGTCAACAAATGGCCTAAATTCGTGAATGTACTATGATGATGACGATGATGATGATGATGAATAATGTAACTTATTAAGAAATCAGATGCTGGTAGTCGACATAGGCCTTCAGGTCCGTCTCTCGGTGCGACCTTATTTGGCAAATGATGAAAGTTAAAAATTAAATTAATTTTTAACTTTCATCATATGACTTCACCTCAACGGAATTTGATATGAATTTTACTAGTATTGACTTATTTGGCAAGTTTAATTCTAAGAATAAATTTTCTCTTGGAATTTCGGCCAATGTGGGACCGGTTTTTTATCATGACAGATTAGGGTTGCTACAATAACTATATAGGCAACGGGTTGAAAATACCAGCTTTTATTTTTTTATTTAGAGCCCCACCACCACACCCCGGGTTACCTCAGGCATAATGCACTTATTTCCGGGTCTGCTCTATGTCCCTATCTATATCTAATCTTTATTGAAATACATAATAAATATACAATTCGGGTATTTGAAGTGTATAATTGTTACATAAAATTAAAATAAAGTGTGTATGTGTTAATGTGTGTATGTGACTGTGTGTTTAGTGCTTGTTTATGTATATGTGTATGTGTGTGTAGTAGTAGTAGTGACGATTTTAACGTCTCTCTTGTCTCCGCTGGTCTTTGTCTCTTCTTAATCCCAAGACTCTTCTTGTGTACTTAGTGAGGGATTTGAAGGCTTCCTTACCGGTCCAGAATGCTAAGGCGGGCGGCCATTGTGTTTCACCGATCATAGCTGCTTCCTCCAGCTCCTGTCTGAAGACATTGTACTTGGTACATTGATAGAGCACGTGGACTACGTCGTCCTCTCCGGGGTTGAAACAATCACAGAGAGGTGAGTCGGCACGTCCTCTTTCGTGCAATTTGGAGCGGAGGAGTCCATGACCTGAGAGGATCTGTGTGGGTGTAGTGGCTGGGGAGTTATCCATGTCGTCTGCATTCTTTTCTGGATTCTTGGGAAGGACTGGAATGTCTGGCGTCCATGGGGCTCCTGTTCCCATTCCCGTTGACACTTGTCGAGGAGGTGAGAGTCGATAATTCTGCGGACGGCGTCCCTTTCATCTGGTTCGGCGTATAGGTCCGGAGTAATGATCGTTTCCTCGATGTGGACGGGAAGCCCTCTTCGGAGACGATATCGTTGAATCCTCCTCTCTATGTATAAGTCTATTGGGAATACTCCAGCTATGATTGGAAGGCATGCTCTCGATACAGTGTAATAGGCTTTGGTGACACGTATTAGCACATGTCTTTATAGCCATTGGGGTACCCGACATGATCTTCTCTATATTGGTCAGATGATTGTGATTAATACGTGTGTTCTGCTAAAGGAGTCACGCCATGGAATTTGAAGTTGTATTGTTGAGGTGATAAAATAAATATAATTTGTGCTTTATGCGAGGCATAGTGATCAGAATAAGGGAGAAGGTGAAACCCTGCGTATGGCGCTTTCTTGTCTCCATGTATCAAACTACAAAACTGTTGTGAAATTTATAATTTAATCCAAATATTTAGAGCCACTTGGTGCACTGTCTTAGTGTCTAATTGACTTAACGTTCCTTCTAACACTTGTACTACCGCACCAGCTGGGCCCTTCCACCACCCCTTGGGATACCTCGAGCACGAAGCCCATACTCCCGAGTTCCAACTTTTTTTGTCTCCCTTATCTACTGCGCGACCATTCAATTTTCTTGGCTTAAAATCAACACCCCGGGAGAAGGTGTTGGAGTCACCATTCGGGTTGAAGGGTTGAGCTACAAAGTGCATCAGGTCGCTCAACCCTGACGACCCCACAGTTGGTCCACGGGATGCTCGAGCCTAGCCGGGAGGACTGCTTTGCGTTCAAGCATCGCTGATCCACCGACCATCCCCCTGTTCTACCTCCAGAGACGAATCCTGCAACCGTTGTGAGACCGGCCAGGGTTGACAGACAAAGGCCCGCAGTGTGAGACTTTAGTACATCCATGTGTTCACCTGCTGGCGACCCCACAGTTGGTCCACGAGCCCTAGGCTGAATCAGGAGTCAGCGCAGTCGCTCCCTTATTCTGCGCTGATCCGGGCCGTGCCCTGGTCAGCCGCCCAGGGACGTGTCCTGTCGCCGTTGTGGGCCAGAATCGAGCTCGCAAGCTCCAATAGGTAAGCAAATAATACGACAGGCCGCTCATCTCCTGCCGACCCCGCTTATGGATAGCCGTGAGGATTGACTAGCAGATCCACCGAACTTTCCCCTGAACACCAGCCGGGGACGTATTTTGTTGCTGAAGTGGGTGCAGCCTGAGCATTAGTAAGCACAAGTGATCATCAATCCCTTCACCTTATTCTCATTGTTTTCGATATTTTTCCAGGTCTTCTTTTTCCCGACAAGTTTCCCCCTTCTCATCATCTCCACATTACAGGTAATCTGAATCTAAAGTAGTCCCGAGAATTGGAATGTTATCTTAAGCATGGGTTCCTTCGGAAGGGAAATAAAACTGCAAATTTACAGCATCTAATGAATGTCAAGTCTGAAATAAGTCTCTCAGCAAAATTTGTCGGCCCCGTCGCGCCCAGAACTGAATTGTAAGGGTAATGACCTGAGTTGTTGTAGAGCGTCTTTCATATAAATGTAGTATTATGGAACTGCTAGCTCAGTTAGTGTGTATCTGAAATTTAATAGTTGTTTTTAATTTGAAGATGTTAATTAATTTACACGTTGAGCAGGTGGCAAACCTCGTAGGTAGCAGTGACGTGTAGCCAAACACCGACTACATTCATTCTTGTTAAAACCAACTCTAATGTTAAATAATGAGGTCAAGAAGGTGAATCAACTATGGTTGGGTCCAACATTAAACTGTAGATGCCGACTCCCCTAACACATCACTTTAGAAAATCTACAGATGATTATATTGCTTCTCCGCTACCTTCACAATCATCGTAAAACTATTGTTAGGACTATGAATCATATCTTAATGAAGTATTTATTTGTATTATTGTATTATTATTTTTATTATACTATTTATTATTATTATTATTATTATTATATTATTATTATATTATTATTATTATTATTATTATTATTATTATTATTATTTGTTCTATGTATAAAAGGTTTGCAACGCTCGCCTACTTTTTAAAAGTCTTCTGTTATAAATCTTTCAAACGATAATCTTAACACTAAGGCCGGTATTCAAGATCCAAGCTCTCTAGCCCGTGCCATCACCGTCTTCCGTAAGCTGAGGCTCTCATCTTTCAATTGGTATCGGAAACTTTTTAAAAATAAATATTCGTTAACACATAATGTTGAATAGAGTGAGCCAGTTAGAGTAGGTTCTCCATGACCCACATAATTAACCACGTAGAGACGGGCTGAGAGTCGCTCTTTGCGGAAAGTTTGGTTCTTGAATACCGGCCTAAGTTACAATGGAATGGACTTTTTTTTTGCCATATCTGAATGGTAGATTGTTATTAGAATATATAAAGCTTATTCAAATTTACACAAAAATAGGCACGAATTATAGATAAATCGAAACATAAATGAAATCTCTCACGTGAATATGTCTGTACTTTGCAGCTTTTATTCTTATGTTGTCTGTTGTATTTACATAGTGGAATAATCCAAAACTAACATTTATGATGAAAACAAATGCTTATTACGTAGATTAGAATAACATGCCACGGTGAGTGTCTTATCTACATGAATCTCGCTCCTAACTGGAGTGATAATTTAACATTGTGTTCATTTTTCATTTGACATTATGTATTTTAGCGTCTCATTTAATGCAAAAGTGGGGCGGGAAGATATATTCAAACCAACAATAGGCAAATTCAGTCTTCATGAAGATAGTAACGACAACGGGGTTAGATTAGTCACATTTGCCACACCGAAAAAAAAACGTTAAACTGAAAATATATAAAACTGTTATTCTACCAGTTATATTATATGGGTGCGAAACATGAACTCTTACTTTAAGGGAGGAAAGGAGATTGCAGGTGTTTGAGAATAAAGTACTTAGGAAAATTTTTTGACCAAAGAGAGATGAACAGACAGGTGAATGGAGAAGACTACATAACAATGAACTGCATGGTCTTTATAGGAAGCCAGATGTAATAAGAACAGTTAAGTCTCGTAGACTGCGATGGGCAGGACATGTTGCACGTATGGGGAACGAAAGACTTGCATGGAAGCTTCTTGTAGGAAAGCCAGAGGGAAAACGCCCAGTTGGTAGACCAAGAATGAGGTGGGAGAATAATATTAACTATGATTTGAAGGAAGTAGATTATACAGGGAATGATTGGAAAGCATTAGCTCAGGATAGGGACGTATGGAGAGTTTATGTCCGCGCGGCCATGAAGCTGCGGGTTCGATAGTGCCAGTGAGTAAGTAAGTAAGCGTCTCATTTTAAATTATTTAGGAAATGTGGAGCACATTCTGATGCCTCACAGTGTCCCACCCCATTTCAGTTCCATATTATTTTTTTTATGAATGATTACTGAAATATAGAAATGTATTTGTTATACTCCAGTAGTAATACAAGGCTATTGAGAAAAAAGGAACAGATTTTAAACATTTATTTCTTCCAAACTACAAAAAATACAAGCACAACCCCAACGTTCCTGGAAAGATAAAAGTTTAAAGTTCCGATCACGGCAGCACTTCTCTAACCACGTCCGAAGTTACTTGATAACACCATTCCAGGACGTTGGATTCGAAGAGGAGGAGCTGAAGATCAATTTCATCGCCGGTGGCTTCCCAGGTTACAAGACCTAACCCCGTGTGATTCTTAAACAGTACGTGGGTTTTTTTTACAAGATCGTGTTTTTATCCCCCCTATACCCGACACTTTTGAAAATCTGCGACATCGAATTGTTGAAGCTGTGAATTCGGTAACTAGATACCAGCTGAATCGCATGTGTCAAGAAATGGGCCACCGTTTTGACATTTGTCGTGTAACACATGGTGCACATATTGAATGCGTAAAATAGTGAAATTTGAACTTTTCTCTTTGCAGGAACGTTGGAATTCTGTTTTTATTTTTTGCAGTTTGGCAGAAATAAATGTTTGAAGTCTGTTCCTTATTTTTGAATAGCCCTATATATAATTTAATTTGTAGAACATTTATTATTCTGCACCTCATCTCTATACAACTGTTCGGATTGAATAAATCACCATGGAATGTTATGAGCCATTTTTGCGGTGTGTGACGTCAGTAATTTCAACCATCTTATATTAAATTAACAATTCGTAACTTACTAAATAACATTAATATTTAAGCTTGAAACAAAATTACCCGTAGTTAAGCTTAATTAATTAAGTATAAATTTCAGGTTGGGTTTGAAGGTTATGGATCCATAGACTCGAAATACACGAGATGGAAATAGCCCTACGTTTCACTTAATTGTATCCCTAAGAGAGTTGCCGGTTCTTATTTTGCATGAGATAAATCATTATAACTCGTTTTGCTGTATATTTGGAAGGAATTCTGATATTACTTTGAACTGAGTGTTGAAACCCCCATTCAGAAATTTAAGTTATTAATACATTTATTTCAGGTTTTGTTTATGACTGCATTCTGGTCTTTGGTGATGTATTCGCGTTTAATCCATCTCGCAGTCTTCAACTTCCGGTACTTCTATTAAATAAAATGTCTTTGTTGAGTCGGATGGACACAAGGTAGTACATGTACTGAATTAAGCGCATTATGTATATACTTTCTAGTATATCAAAGCCTTCATAGGAAGCAGCATTTAATGCATTATATGTTCCACACTACAATGGAACATTTTTATGAAAATTTCCTGGCGAATGTAATAACCTTTGATTGTGAAAAAGAAAACTAAAATTTGCAATATTGCTTCTTTCGTTTAGCAGGTGTTTTCATTCGACTGCGATATTTATTTAAAATTTCTTTAAACAAACATTGATTTAAAACTACTGCCCTATCAGTTTGAACGAAAGTAAACACAGTTGTAAAATATTTGGTTGTGTAAGTAAATAACATTTCTTATTTTATCAAGAGTTTGGAAGGGAGAGAGAGTTTGTGACGTAATACCTGTGTGAAGGAAAAAGAAATTGCTCTGTTGAAACAACCGATTTCTTGAGAAAAGAAAATAAATTCCTCCTGCATTCATTACTGACGGCTGATGAAGTGAAGACGTACCAATATTTTAATTACCGTTTTTTATACGAAAGAGAAATAGTGGTCCGTATTCTGTTTTCATTATTGAGATTGTTTTTTTTACACTAAAAGAAACTATCAATGTGAAATATGTTTATTCCATAGCATTTTTATATGTGGACGTTACTAAAATGAGTCTGGAAAATGAACTATTACACTTCTCGAACGCTTTAACCACACTCAATGCTTTTAAAATTCATTTTAAAGCGCCATTGAGCTTATGTAATAAGATATTCTTCTTCTTCTTCACGGTTTAGGCTTATTTACTAGCCTGTTCCGGCTCCAAATTGCTTCTCTTTGTATATTTTCTTTGGTCTTCCCAAACTTCTTCTTCCTCGTGGTTAATAGCTGTATGCTGCTTTTGGTATTCTATTCTCAGCCATCCTTGCCAAGTGTTCTTTCCAGTTTGTTCTGTATTTCTCTATTGTTGTGTTTAATTCCTCTACTTTTAGTTGTTGTCTTATTTCTGTGTTATGTTTTTTGTCTGTTCTTTGATATCCTGCTATTGGTCTGAGGAATCTCATTTCAGCAGCTTGTATTCTGACAGATTTTTGTGTTGTCACTGTCCATGTTTTGGATCCATAAGTAATAATAGGCACCGCCATTGTCTTGTACAATTTCATGATATAGTATTTCCAGGCATTATTTTTCAAAGTTCTTTTTAGTGTTCCTGTTATATAATTAAACTTACTTAGTTTGTTATTTATATCTGTTACCGCTGTGTATGATATTTCGCAACCTAAGAAGTTATATGTTACCACTTGTTCTATTGGTTTATTTTCTAATATTATCTTTGTCCGAACTGGATGAGCGTCCTTGAAGGCCAATGCTTTTGATTTTTGTGAGGATATTTCCATGTTGTATTTTTTTTATATTTCATTTAGTTTATATATCATTCTTTGTAATACGTCCTCTGTTTTTGCTATTAATCTGGTCATCTGCAAAGGCTACTGTTTTTATTACTATATTTCTTAAGTTAATTCCCCCAGTCGTCATTTGCTTCCATGATCTTATGTCGTTGAAATAAATGTTAAAAAGAGTGGTTGATAGTGGACAACCTTGTCTAACTCCTCCTGTTATATGTATTGATTCTCTTAGATTTACTTTTATTTTTGTTTTCTCATACATTTTCTTAATTACTGCTATCAAGTGTATTAAAATATAAAATTGGTACCTGGTAAATCAGGCATCCATAACCAAATTATAAAACTTCATCAAATATGGAGACCTTTTTACAGTTATTTCAGTTCAACGATTCACTAGGCTTAAGTAACGATTTGCAATAACAATATAGAACTTTCATAACTATTGTAGTTTGGAGAAGGTGAGGAGTTTGAACAATGGAAACCTGTTAGTTGCAAGTCAGTGATGTAATATGTCGCACCAATGCTGTAACTTATGATTATATCTGAACCATTAAACTTGTCTAATTAATCAATAGCAACGAATGACCAATTGCAAACGTCTTGTCTATTGTAAAATTAATAGTCACGATTACGGCTGCAAATAAAATGCGCCATGTGTCATTAGTAGAGATCCGTAAAAGTGGTTTAATTCTTGGGGCAATTCGTTTTAAAATTTCAAGATTTCGATGTAACTGCGAATTTGGCGGTTTTATTAAAAAATGAAAATTTGAGTCTTTTTAATCCTAGTTTAGTATATCAGACCCAATAAGAATGATATATCCAGTAGTTTAAGGTACATTTTAGCTTGTACAATTGATATAGATTTTAATACAATAAAATGCATAAAATGTTAATCGTAGTCACTAATTTGTAAGCAAAATTTATCTTTTAAGAAAAATCAACTATGGTGAGTATATCTCCATTCTCAGGTTTCAATATCCGCCTTCGATCACTGACCACAACACCATTCTGAGAAATAGATATTTCTTGGAATTCATATTGGCGATAGAACTTAAAATCTATGGAGAGACCATATATGTGCATGAGAAGGACAGAAAATATTACCTCTATGTTGTGAACTGTCTTGCAACCATTTTCCTTTGCAAGAGTGCATGGAGGAAGCAGATATGGCAGTTAAAAAGAAGATGCGTTTAAAAATGCATTATGAAAATTTCGCGAATATAACCAAAAAATCTCCAGAATTCATTGAAAAATTTAAATGTGAGTGTTATTTCACGTTATCGTAGGATTTCGCGTTATTTCTCGATTCATAAATGCTTTCTTTGAGGTTATGGGAAGTGGAGTTAAGAAATGGTACAAGAAAATGACGAAATTAGAGCATTTCGCGTCATCACGACTCGCGAATTTCACGGATCTCTAGTCATTAATAAAATGAATCATGGGATGTAAGTGGGGACTGCAGAATAAGCAGAAAATTTGCTATTGAATTAAAATTAATTTGAAAAACATATGAGTCAACTTAACATATTAAACTGTAGAGAGGTGGTAGGAGAATTACGGGGAGTGTGTGACCGTGTACAATTAGTATTGGCCATTAAATAATCCTGCCAGATATGTTTATTAATCTTTAAGATTACATTTCAGATTTCGTAATGATACCTACATAAATGCATCATGTGATTACTTTAAGTACTTTTAAAATGCATTATATTGGCAGAACAACATGACATTTTAATACACGATTTAATGAACACTTCAAGGAATTCAGATGTATTGAGGGTAAATCCACTTTTGCGAAACATGTTATAGATGCAGGTCATCAATTTAATACTATCAACAACGTGTTATCGATATTCATAAAGAAAATATCAACATGAAAATCAATGTCCTGGAATAAATCGATATATTAAAAAAAGCCAAGAACACACACTTACATAACGAGAACACACATATTGAGATGAACCCTCTTAACAAAATTCTAACAAACAACAGTTAGTACCAGTACAGAAGCAGAAGATGGAACACATTCCGAAAGGCCTTCATATTTTACTGCATTACAAAGTTGAGGACGATTGAGATCTCGGGTAGCTATTTTATATTTTAATTTTTACACAGCGATTAATTTGGACTTCAAGGCAAGAAAGGAGAATACGAGTATTTTATATTTTAATTTTTACACAGCGATTAATTTGCACTTCAAGGCAAGAAAGGAGAATAAAGTTCTTAGCAACATTTTTGGACCAAAGAGAGATGAACGGATACGCGAATCGAGATGACTACATAACAGTGAACTACATTCTACATGGTCTTTATGCAGTGCGATGAGTAAAGCATTGGACAGCAGACACAGGGTTTTGTGCTGTGCTATGTTTTTATGTCTGCATATTTTTTAAATTGAGAATTGTTTTTTGTTCTAGAAAATATTTGGTTTAACATTAGAAAGCTAATATATCATGTGTGTTTCGATATTTAGTTTTGAGAGACAAAAAACCCAGTCTGCTGTCCAATGCTATACTGATGACACTGTAGGAAGCTAGATATAATAAGAACATTTAAGTCTCATAGACTGCGATGGGTAGGACGAATGGGGAATGAAAGACGTGCATGGAAGCTTCTTGTAGGAAAACCAGAGGGAAAACGCCCAGTTGTTAGACCAGGATGATGTGGGAGAATAACATTAACCATGATTTGAGGGAATTAGATTATACAAGGAATGATTGGAAAACAGATCAGGATAGGGATATATGGAGAACTTATGTCCGCACGCCCATGAACCTACGGGTTCGAGAGTGTCAGTGAGTTAGTTACATTAATTTAGTAAAGTAAGTGGACTATATTGTTCACAAACAGATCCATACAGTTGATTTGTAAGTCCCTTGGGCGAGGGAGTGCAGGTCCTACAAAAAGAGGGGAGATAAAATAAAAAAAATACAATATATAGTAAAACAGATAATTCTCGGCATACCCAATAATCGAGAGCGTTCCAGTCGGCAAATCCAGATTGACGCGCTCTCCAAGTAGAAGTTCCGGTAGCACAGTAGCCAGACTCGGCTATGAAGAGGTTACAAGAACAAAATAATTTGAGGGGAGATTTAGCAGCATTCCTGAACTGTAGGCCTACTTTAATCGCCATTTTGAGCATTTTTTGTTTCTTTGTTTCGCATTTGATCGCTTTGCTATCCGAAAAATTAGTTTTTCCAAATTGTTTCAGTATATCTAGCTCTACTGTATTATTTTGTAATTTGTCGGTGTTTTTTTCTCATTTAATTAGCCCTTTTCCTCCCCTCTTCATTACAATTTACACACCCAACGGGACTCATTACCATGAACTGGTCGCCTGTAAGGCTGCGAACAGCAACTTTGAACCACATGGGTGTATAGTTAGCAATAATGTCATTCTCAAATACCATACAGTCTACAACCAAATCAAATTTGAAGATTCAAAATCATCTAACTTCGACGGGAATCGAATCTGGTCCGCTAGAGTGGAAAATAGAGGAACCTACCGATAATACCAAGGCGATGTGAAATAAAAATAAACTTTTTTTTTAAGAAACATGAACTTTTAGTGAAAACCTGTATTTTAGAAGTAGTATAAGCCTAATAGGTATGTTAAAATCGATAATTTTTAGTTCAGCATCATCTAGCGAATTTAAAAGTAGTGTTTGCGGTAACAAGATATCATTATCCAGACTAAGGGAAATATATAAATATTGCAATGCACTTGTGACGAAACTTGGAAATTCCCTATGAATGTAGTTAAATGAGAAATAGCCTGTCACTGAACACCTCATATACCGATATGCGGTGGAACATGATCACTGAAAGTATTTATTCGTTCAACTGCTTGACTTAACTTTAAGACTAATGAAACATATTTCCAGATGCTATTTCATTTGAGTATTTAACTCATGCCACAAATGGGAGTCAATGACCAATCACATTTCAATGATTTTTTATTTACAACCAATCACAGTTGTGTTTCGCCTAAAATTTACCAACTAAAGTTTATCATAATAAAGAAAGCACCTCCTTTTTAACATTCTGAATAGGTCATGGCATTATTTTGCAGTGACTGACTCCACAAGAAATACGGCTACCAGATTGTATATTTATTGCATGCATGTCGGCAGAAAGCGCATGCGATAGATAATATAAAAAGCATTTGTAACAATTGATTATACCACAAAAAAAGCACTGTTTTCACTTTAAACGAATTATTTTCTAGGAAACGATGTTGCAGAAAAATATAATTGACATATTTACATCATAGGACATCAGAAATTAATTAATACCTATAACGTTGGTTATAAATTTCTCCACTAGGGTGCATTCTTACAATATTGCGATCCTTTGGCAATAAATAATATTACGATCTGGTTACAGTGATGAACAAAGGAAGGAAATGAAGTGCACCAATCGTTTCTCATTTGTTTTCAAACATCGCCGTTTACATTAAATATATAAATATTTTTAAATAACTATAGTTAAATAATGATTTGTGAGTAAACAGCTTAATTTTATTCGTTATATAGTCCTAACAAATGCCACTCTTGATTTCCAAATTCTCTAGATAAATTCACTCCTCACTTCGTGAGTCGTGATAAATTGGAAATCACTCGTGGCATTACTTATTATAATTCCTAGTTTATAGAAATTAATTACAGATCAATGTCAATATTAACATAGTAACAATGTGTCAGAAAGAACGCTTATTGTCAACATTTATTAAAAGTTTACTTAACTTAATCAGCCTTAAAAAATTTTAAGTTAAATTAAACTAATAACCTTCAAAGTATTAGGGACATTTTTTCCTCATATTTATATTAATTTTTTTTTTTACTATTTAACTCATGCCCCAAATGGGAGTCAATGACCAATCACATTTTAATGAATTTTGATTTATAACCAATCACAGTCGTTTTTCACCTCGATTTTATCAATTTAATTTTAACAATTTAAAATCAAGCTCCTCCTTTTTAACATGCTTAATAGGCCAGAGCATTATTTTGCAGTGACCGATTATCCAAGAAATACGGCTACCAGATTGTATATATAGTGCACGAATGTAAATAGATACTGATTGCGGTGATATAATAGAAAAACATTGGTCGTAATTGATTATCCCACAATAAAAAGAAATCACTGTTTACATTTTCTTAAACATATTGTTTCCCAAGAATTTACGTTCCAGAAAAATATAATTTACATCATAGGACATCAGAAATTAATTATTATGTTGGTTATAAACAATTTGATGTGTTTCGTTTTTTCTCCACTAGGGTGCATTCTTACAATATTGCGATCCTTTGGCAATAAATAATATGATCTTGTTGCAGTGTTGAACAAATGAAGGATAACAAACGTTTCTCATTTGTTTTCAAACATCGCCGTTTACATTAAATATATAAATATTTTAAAATAACTATAGTTAAATAGTGATTTGTGAGTAAACAGCTTAATTTGATTCGTTAAATAGTCCTAACAAATGCCACTCTTGATTTCCAAATTCTCTAGATAAATTCACTCCTCACTTCTTGAGTTGTGAATTTGTCGATAATTTGGAAATCATTCGTGGCATTACTTATGATAATGTTCCAGTATTATA
This sequence comes from Diploptera punctata, assembly GCA_030220185.1. Taxonomy (NCBI): domain Eukaryota; kingdom Metazoa; phylum Arthropoda; class Insecta; order Blattodea; family Blaberidae; genus Diploptera; species Diploptera punctata. Next base: position 911,275 of record JASPKZ010000419.1, on the reverse strand, counting down.
ATCAGGCAAGTTTAACGCCTGAGTATAGAAACAGGTTTTAATGTAAATGCAATGGTATAATTCTTCTAATAGCTGTTCACACCTCGTGTCATTCTGAACTAATCACGTTCGATCTACCACTGAGATATTGTCTAAATTATCACACGTGAATCATAATTATTCGGAAATTGTCGAACCTCGCAAATGTTTGTCATATGTCAATTACAGAATATATAGAGACCAAAACATTTTCATACAATAAATTGAATTAAATAATAATAGGATATCAAATACATAACTTATTTCCATTTTAGCAATATCTTGTTTTTAAATATCAGATTTTGTAAATAGCATTTTAATTACATTCACTTTTAGTGTTTTGAAAACTTTCATCTGTTTGGACAATTGACTCCTGTCGCTGCGCTCTGGTCGTGTATGCCAAGATGAAAACTCTTGTGTCATTGGATAAAAACGCTGAGAGTCAATTAAGAATTTAATAGCGATGGGCGTAGGCTTGCTCCTGTAATCATGTTTTACATGGAATGCATTATTGTCATGTTGGTAGGTCTGAGTTGCGATCGATCCAACCTATCACATGTCAACTTATGTTAATGACTCTGTGTATTTATAGAGAGATTGGATTACTAACAATGACGAGCAGTTTGTGCGGATGAAGATGAGAATATTGTTACATTACATATAACACACATGTGAAATATTACCTTTTATCGTACATTTTAGGTTCTTCTTCATCCAGGGATTACGCCTGTTGGCTCGTTCCGGTTTCATGAAAGATAGAATTGTTCAGACCATTTTCTGTATGGGCGTCCAACATTTCTCCTTCCGCGTCGTTTATAATTTAGCAATAATTTTGGAAATATTTCTTCTGGCATTCTATCAACATGTTCTTTCCAGGCACTTCTATATTTAATTATTCGATCTGTATTTTGAAAATATTTAGTTCCTTTCTTATATCTTTAATTATTTTCTTATCTAGCAGTGTATATCCTGCTATATTTCTTAAAAATCTCATCTCAGCTGCTTCCAATCTTTGGTTTTGTATTTTCGTGATCGTCCAATATACTGATTCATACATCAATAGAGGAACAGCCATTACTTTATAGAATCTCATTTTTGTTTATTTTCTTGTGTTTTAAAGTTCTTTAATAGTAGTGCCACACATTAGATTACATTTATTTGTTTCATCATTAATATCTTCAATTTTAACGTAGGCCTATGATACATTGAAACCTAGATGCTTGAAACTATTCACTTGCTCTAAAATTGTATTATCAATTACTATTTTTGCTCTTAAGATATCATGTCCTTTAAATGCTAAAATTTTATTTTTATTTTAGGTTGTTGGGCATATTATGGTGACCAAATACAACTTTTATTCCACTGGGTTTCCTTATTCTGCTATGAGAATATTGTTTAAACTCTTCTATGCTTTTTTAACAGTTTTTTTTAATTTGAAATGAAATAAACATTTTTTCATTAGCATTCACACACAATTCTGAATGCATATCACTCATTTGCTGCAACAACGTTAGAACTCGAAAGTCACGATTTTTCAGATGAAGCATTTGAAGTTTTAAATATGTCGTTCCAAGTCTCCCTGTGATATTAACTAAAATATCGTGATTTTTTAGTTATGACTTTGTTGCAGTAAATGAGCGATATGTGGCACAGAGCATTAGTGAAATGTTATAATTTGTAAGGGGCAGCTCTCAAAAGTACCGTGATGACTTCCATGGACTTGTTTTGGTATCATAATCAATGCTGTTATAGGAAACAGCACTATTAGTGAATTACCTTGATTTAGTTGTAAAAACTGAATTCGTTTCTACAATTGTAAAACATTGTAAAGCTAGTTTATTAAACACTGTAACATCGAAGCACTGAAACTGATTTGAAAAAAAAAGGGGGTAAAGTGATACCACAGCAGGCTTTGGAAGGACCTTAGAGTTTTACGAGGTTGAGACCCCCCTCCACCTTCTTACACAATTAGCACGAGAAGTCAGTCGTCTTTATTCCTAGAATACATGTTTGTCTGGTATTTATTTCCATTAGCGCTGCCCCCACAAGATTTAGTTCGGTTTAAAAATCCTGACGTGATCGGAAATTAAATCCGCGACATCCGACTTGTAGCATATTGGTTTGATACTCTGCGAGTGTCTCAGTAGTACAGACAAAGATAAAACAACTTCGTGCAAGTTTATGGAGCTGAAAAATGATCATAAGTAATGCCACGAGTGATTTCCAAATTATCTAGAGGATTTGGAAATCAAGAGTGGCATTTGTTAGGACTATTTAACGAATACAATTAATCTGTTTACTCAAAAATAATTATTTAAATATAGTTACCGATATTTTAAAATATTTATATATGTAAACGGTCATGTTTGTAAACAAATCAGAAATATATAGTTATATTTGAAGTTCACTGCATCTTGATCATATTATTTATTGTCAGATAGGATGGCAATATTGTAAGAAAGCACCCTAGTGGAGAAAAAATGAAACACATCAAATTGTATATTATAACCAACATTATAGGTTATTATTTTTTTTTATTAAACGACTCAGTAAAATCATTATTCAAGAACAATTTTGAACACACAATTTCAAGTCTCATTCAGCAAACTATTTAATTCATGCTCCAAATGGGAATCACTTGTGGCATTACTTATATTGATATTCTATGTGGGGGAGAGTATCCACCGCTATGATTCAGTGGAAATTTGAGGTAAGATAAATGTCAGGAAACGTTTATATCCGAATTGTATTCCAACACTATCTAGCTCTCGTATTCGTCTTGTATAGTATTAAATGTAGTTACCGCTGTGGTCTCGAGGTAGCGTGCTGCCTTGTCAAGCAGCGGATCCGCGTTCGAACCCCGGTCGGGACAAGTTTCCTGGGTGAGGTCTTTTACAGGGTTTTTCCTCACCTGTAAGACAAATATCAGGAAACTTTAAGGTTCAAACGGTTCCCGAACATCATACGACCATTATATTCATCATTGAGATTAAGTTCAGGATTAAGGACTCTCCTGGCGCACCACTATCATCATATCATCGGGGCAGCGTAATCCCGCCATCCAGGCGCCCCAACCTCAGAACTGAATTGCAATTACGCCAATGCCAGGAGACAACACTATAAATGTCGAAGTAACAACCTAGGACATTGAATAAAAAAATTGTCTTGTTTATATTGTCCCAGCATTCATTAGGGAGGCTGTCCAGACCTACTTGTGGTCAAACAAGTATGTATGTTTTATATAATTATTTAAACGTACGATTTATCTACAAGGGGCAATTTAGAGAGAGAGAGAGAGAGAGAGAGAGAGAGAGAGAGAGAGAGAGAAAGAATTTCCCATTATTTTCATATTTTTGGCTGCAGATCCTACTTTTTTGTAACAGTCTGAGGATAGTTTTATTATTACTATTATTATCATTATTATTATTATTATTAATATTTATTAAAGTCTTTTGTTATTTGTTCTTATTTATGCTGTTATGGTTTTCAAAATTAATGAATGCATTTCCCTTTCAATAAACGTTAAACTGAAAATATTAACAACTGTTATTCTACCAGTTATATTATATGGATGCGAAACATGGACTCCCTCTTTATGGGAGGAAAAGTAATTATGAGTATTTGAGAATAAAGTTCGTATGAAAATTCTGTCTGTAATTCGTGACTTTATCCAATAAAGGCTGTACTTTCAATTCTTCTCTTATATCCTCATTTCTTATTCTATCAAGTCTTGTACATCCTTTTACTTGTCTTAGGAACCGCATCTCTGCCGTCTGTATTCTATCCTTCTGTCTTTTCACTGGAGCCCAAGTTTCACATCCATACAATATTGTGGGAACCGCCATAACATTATACATTTTTATCTTGGTTTCTTTTCTAATTTTATTTTTGAATGTTCTCTGTATTGTTCCACACACCGTCTGAAATGTATTTATTTTGGAGTCGATATCTCTTTCCACATATTAGCCAACATCACAGCCCAAATATTTGAAACTGACACCTGTTCTATACTTTGATTTTCTAAAATAATGTTGGATCTCACTGGATCTCTTCCTCTAAAAGCCATGGTCTTCGTTTTCCTTACAGAAATCTTTAGATCGTATAATTTACATATTTCATTTAATGCACAACTTGTGCGCATTTTCGTTTATATATATTTCATTTAATGCATGCATTGATTTCTGTAAGTCGTCTTCATTTTTCTGTATTATGATTACATGGTCAGCAAATAGAAGATTATTTTTGCACATTTTATTATCCATTCTTATTCCTGGATTTACTAAAACTTTCCATTTATTTAAAATATCGTCTATATATATATATATATATATATTAAACAAAGTGGGTGATAAACTACATCCTTGTCGTAATCCAGTATTTGTTTTGATTGCATCTGTTCTTTTGAATCCGGTATCTATAATTATATTTGTGTCTTCATATAATTTCTTTATTGTTTCAACTAGGCACAGCGGGTATCCTTTCATTCGTAATATTTCCCATAATTTTTGTCTGTTTACTCGATCGAAGGCCTTATCCAAATCTATAAATCCCATGTGAGTTTCTAAGTTATGTTCTCTTCTCTTTTCTATGAGTTGTTTCAGTGTAAAGACATTGTCTATACATGACCTTCCCTTTCTGAATCCACTTTGATTTTCACTTATTATTACTTCTGTTATGTTTCTCAATCTATTATTTATTATTTTCGTATATATCTTGTAGCCAGTATTCATTAAGCTAATCCCTCTGTAATTCTCGCAATTTCTCCGGTCTCCTCTTTTGAATATATTCTTCACAATTGCTGTTTTCCAAGTGGTTGGAATCCCATAGGTCTGCCAACATATATTAATTAGATGAAGTATTCGTAGTTTACACAATATTCCACTATATTTGATTAACTCCACATTTATATTATCTAATCCTGTTGCTTTCCTATTCTTAGTGGTTTTCAAAGCCATTTCTAATTCATTTATGTCTATTACATCAATATTTTCCACTTTTATTTCTTCCTCATTGTTCTCTTTTCCTTCAATTTCCTCCTTTCTCCAAAGTTTTTCATAATGTTGGATCCATTCTTGTTCTGGGATTATATTCAATCTGGCAGAATCTTTCTCAGTCTGATTTAGATGTTTCACTAATTTATAACCTGTTTCTTGTCTTCCATACATATCATGTTCTACTGAGCTTATAAATTTATCCCATGACTCCTAATGGGCTTTTCTTATAATGCTTTTAGCAATTCTCCTTTTCATTTTATATTCTTCATAAGATTCTTCTGTTTTCAGTCGTAAGTATGTATGATATGCTTTTTGTTTTTCATTCATTGCATTTTGTATATTCGCATTCCAAGTTCTCAAGCCCTTCCTATTTCTTATTCTATTTTTATTTCCTAATATCTCATTTGCTGTTTTATGTATTACATTTGATATATTTTCCCATTCAATATTTATATCTTCTGACGTAGCTATCTCTGATATATATTTATTCATTCTGCTTTCATAATGTTGTCTAATACTTTGATCTTGTAATAAATATCCTTTATATACTTATTCTTGGTATTCTTGGTTTCTTTTGTTCTTTATGTTATTTTTTCCGCCATTTAGCTATTATGTTTATTTTGCTTATCACGAGATAGTGATCAGAGTATATATCCCTGCCTCTATGTACTCTCACATCTTTTACCAAGGCTTCTAGCTTGTTGTTTACGATTAAATAGTCAATTATTGATCTTGAGTTATATCCACTTCTTGTATATTTATGTATGTCCTTTTTTCGGAAATAGGTATTCATTATTTTAATTGATTATAGGCTGAAAACTGTCTCAAATCCTGTCCATTATCATTTATTGTTTTCTTTCTCCATTATTTCCTATTACATTAGGTATAGGGACATTGCCTACTCTGGCATTTAAGTCTCCACTTATTATTAAATGATGATCTTTTGTATATTTATCAACAAATGTTTGTAATGTTTTATAATTTTTTTTTGTCTCTTCTTTCTTACCTTCCTCTGGGGCATACACAGCAATTATCATCATATATCCTCTTTCAATTTTAAATCTGGCTATCAGGATTCTTTCATTTATAAACTCATAGCTATTCAATTTGTTCTTCCATTTTTCATCTATTAAAATTGCTACTCCACACTGCGCTCTTGTTGTCTGTTCTACTCCACTATACAACATAGTATAGTGTTTTAAGTCCTTTGTTCCTTTTAGTTTCTTTTTTGTTTCTGTTATTGTTGCTATATTTATTTATTTTTTCTTTAATTCTCTTTCTAATCCTTCTTCTTTTGTATTTATTCCCCTTACGTTCCAATTTCCCAATTTCAAAATGTCCTTTATTCCAAATCGTATCCTTTTATCTTGCTTGGGTCGGTTCCTTTTATGACAATCCGGTTGATTTCCATGAAGCTTCTCAGTAAGATAAATGTCTCCTGGAAGCGTTACGAGCGCTTCGCAGGACAAGGATGGTGGAAGGGCTGCTTCCTCTGAGCCTCCAAACATGCTCCTCTGGGTATCCACCCCCCAAGAGAGGGCTGCTTCTTCCGCTCTTCAAGCCCTACAAGTTTAGTTGTGCTATTCCTTGTCGCCCTATTGACCGTTGAAGACTTGACGAAGATGTGGCCGCCCAATATGGATACAGACGCCATTCCTTCGTTGTGAGCTATGCTTAGTTCCCCTCGCCTCTTACCCACCAGCAAGATTAACCTAAGTCAATCTTCCCCAGTAGAGTCGTCTGGTTCATCGGGTACTAAGCCCCCCCACCACGTCAAGGTTAGCCAGAAATTATCAAGCAAGAGGAAGGCGTGATGTTGGAAGACCTAGAAGACGTTGGGCTGATGCAATATGAGGTCGGAACGGGCAATTGCGTAATCCCTGGAGTGATGATGATGATGATGAAAATTTTTGGACCAAAGAGAGACGAATAGACAGGTGAATGGAGAAGACCACTAACAATGAACTGCGTCTTCTTTAAATAGTTAAGTCTCGTAGACTTCGATGGGCAGGACATGTGGCACGAATGGGGAATCAAAAGAGTGCATGGAAGCTTCTTATAGGAAAACTAGAGAGAAAACGCCCAGTTGTTAGACCAAGAATGAGGTGGGAGAATAGTATTAACCTTGATTTGAGTGAAGTACATTATAAGGGAATGATTGGAAAAAAATAGCTCAGGATATGGATGTATGGAGAGCTCCGTACTGCTATGAACCTGTGAGTTAATTAGTTATTTCAGAATAATCTTTAACTTGTGCCAAGTCACAGTCTATAAGAACAAGTAGAATGATGGTTTCCAAGTAATAGTTTAAGAGAAATGATCAAATCCTTAAAAACTTTAATCACGTATTATCGTTGGTTTTTATAGTCCATTACAAATGGTTGCTCGAGCTGGTATAATGACTGTCATTTCCTTTACTAAACATTATTAAGTAAGTTAATAGGAAGATTCCCTTCTGAATTCACAGTGCTGCTCTCCGTGTGAAGTTTGAGATGACGGCTGATCTTATAACGAGACTTTTTAAGGCTCCGATTGTTAGAGTAGTAACTTAAATCTCTCCGTCATAGGGGCCTCGAATTTTTCTCAGAGGCATTTATTTTAGACTTGGTAATGGCTTGTCGTAGTGGAGTGATTTGCATGTTTAAATGATCCCGAGAGCTATGCCGGCGGTAGCATTGTTGCCGATAGGGTTACCCATGCCAAACTGGTCGAAGGTGACAAGCCAAACGGAAAAAAGTAACTTGGTCGAAAGAGTGACTATCTTTCAGCGTAAAAATACAACCGTTAAGAAACGCGGACATGGTTTCCACTGAGGTAAAATTTTCCGGAGGTAAAATAGTCCATCATTCGGTTCTCCAGGCGGGGACTACTTCAGGGAACCCATGCCAAAGGCTCAAATATAGGGATATGTTCCTAGAAATATGGAATGTTAGGATATTCTACTAGTTATATGGGTGCGAAATATTTACTTTAAGGGAGGAAAGGAAATTTCGAGTGTTTGAGAATAAAGTTCTTAGGAGAATTTTTGGACCAAAGAGAGATGAACAGACAGGCGATTGGAGAACACTTAATAACAGTGAACTACATGATCTTTGTAGTAAGTCGATATAATTAGAACAGTTAAGTTCTCGTAGACTGCGATGGGCAGGACATGTGGCACGAATGGAGAATGAAATACGTGCATGGAAGCTTCTTGTAGGAAAACAAGAGGGAAAACCAGAGCCCAGGACATGTGGCACGAATGTGAATGAAATACGTGCATAGAAGCTTCTTGTAGGAAACACCAGGGGGAAAACGCCCAGTTGGTGGATCTAGAACGAGGTGGGAGAATAACATTAACCGTGATTTCAGGGAAGTAGATTATACAGGGAATGATTGGATAACGTTAGCTCTGGATAGGGATATATAGAGAGCGTCCGCATTGCCATAAACCTACGGGTTTGATAGTGCCAGTGAGTTAGTTAATGGTACCACTTGTTCCTTCTGGACGTTTTATGCGATCACTTGAATCTGATTTTCCGTGGTCTGTTTCAAAGAGTATTATATATTTATTCCATGTTTTAATTGTTATACAGTTTCTATAATTCTTCAGTCATGCTGGTTATGTCAATGGCCTTTATTTATGTATAAGTTCTGTAATTTGTATTATGTAATTTCGAAGAATGCGAGTATTTATTATTATCCATCTCAAATAGTAGCGGAAAGTCCATTTCAAGATAAACTACTTAAATGTGTGAAACATGTGTGAACCAATTTAGGTCAAAATGCCTGTAAGAAATCTAATATATAAAAATGAATGTTTGTTTGTTCGTACTTTATGCGCGGCCATACCGTTGATCCGATTGTGATGGAGCTTTTTACAAAATGTTCAGGAGATTCCCGGGATGAACATAGGCTATAAGAGAATTGTGATATCCAACTCCGATACCCTTAAAAATCGCCCTTTGTAGTGGAAAAGGTGAAAAAATAGCTCTTTGGACGCTTAAATGGCTTACGCTGCCTAAACCATAATAAATTCGCAAAATTAATGTACACAGAATTTAATATCTCAAAAAGCCCACGACAGCATATATTTATCTGTTACGAATAACTCACAATAACCATTTTTGTCTTTCATTGATGCCAAGAAGATCGAGACAAATAGGCTTACGTAGATTACTGTGCAAGCATAGCAGCACATGGCGAGTGGGCCTATTCTTTTACTGATAACTCACAATAATGAATTTTGTCTTTTAGCTCATTTATGCCAAGAAGATCGAGATAAGTAGATTCTTGGACAACGCCGGGTAATCAGCAGGGGATATCTAAAAAATATAAATTTATAATTATCATTTTTTCCTTTTATTTATTCAACTAAACATAAAATCACATTAATTTTCATTTGGCGCAGCAGCGCACGCCGGGTATTTACTAGTTTTATATAAAATTCCTGGCATTCAAATTCCCAACATATGTATAATTTTAGATTACGAGCTACTTATTAATTTCAAGCTAAGATTCATGCATGAAAATAATATATGACAAAGCCGAACAAAACTGGATCTAATTCAGGAATCGTTATTTCTCTATTCCATGTTTTTCGCCCTTTTTCAGTTCCCATCTCTTCACTTTAGTCTGTATTCCAGGTTCTTCTTGGAAATTCTGCATTCTGATATGCATAATAAAATATTTTAATATTTTATCTTGATTTTCTTTTATTTTAAGCTTATATCTTAATAAATACTGTAAATGTTATTAACACACATACACACACGTGTTAACTCCGTGCACAACGTACCTGGAGAATAAGCTCCTAGTTTTAATACCTTGTAACAAAAAAGGCACCATGTGCACGAGATGGCCTCTCTAGTGAAACCAACAGAAGCATTGAAGGGTTTGTTTGTTTTGCATTTATTTTCCATGCGGATTTAAGTTTTTGATGCGTTATAAAGACAATTGAAACAGGAATTATTCAGATCTTTCTTGTATTGACTAAACCAATTATTTAACACACTAAAAAATTACGTGTGATGAATTTAATGTCAGCAGATTTATTAGCTCCGTGGCGCAAGTATTTATACAGTTGCCCTGCACATGTTTGGGTTCTGAGTTCGCGTGCATTTCTCATCATGTGGGGTTTGGGTGGAACTAATCGGAGCTACGAGTTTTTTTTTTTCTAATCTTCAGTCTATATCTCTACACTCTTGTCATCAATTTTGTTCCATTTCATTTCATCCCCCCTGTAATGGTACAAGTCTGATCAGCTGGAATCCTGTTAATAAACATTCAATAATAGGAGCATCATCTCATCTCATGTCTCGACCTGACATTACGCCAAAAATGAGTAGAATGTTTAGCTTTTCTATTTTCGAGGTTTGTGTCTAGCTGAAAATCCCATTTTAGGAATAAATGTTGTTTGAAGTACAGTGTATAAATTAATATTCGATTATGCATAGACACTTGTCCGAAAAAATAAATCACTGTTAATAAAAAATATAGTGCTGTCGACTTAAACTTCTTTTAAATCTTCATTTTCATCATTGCCTGATTAGTATCAGAAATAGCTGTGTGTTTGCATAATCAAACCCGTGCTCTTTCCTGAACAACTGCAAACGGCGTGAAAAGTTGATAAATCGCTATTAATTACTTAGAAATGATTTTGTCCTCTTCTGTATGGTCTAACGTCGAGCATATGTTCGATTCACGGTCGGTGAAAATGTTCCTGCGTGAGTTTTAGTAGCTTCTTATCACCTATAATACAAATATCAGAGAACTTTAAGGACCAAAAAGTTCACGAAAGCCATCTGGTCATTATACTGCAAATTCGCCTTGTGTGAATGAATGGTATGTCTTGTCTTATATGTTTGTTATTTCGGAGGTAATCCTACATTGACTTTATCACTCACGCGGAAGGCTTTTCATGTCCTTGTGTGTTTGAACAAAGTACTTATTTTATCCAAAATAAAACATTCTGATCCTACAATTCGTGAGGTCCGGGAGGCATCAAGCACGAAAAGCATCTTCTTTAAAAGGCGTGGTTAAACTAATAACATAGTTTTTGTGCGTGTGTATATATATATATATATATATATATATATATATATATATATATGTGTGTGTGTGTGTTATAATTAATTTTTTTACATTGAGCAATGCAAGCTTAATATGACATGATAAGAAAAATAAGTGCCTGTACGGGATCCCGTTCAGACATTTATTTTTCTTATATCATATATATATATATATCATCATCCATGCAAGTATTAGGCCGTGTGGCCTGTTACGGTCTCAAAGAGGAATTTTCCATCCAGCGCTTTTTTGGACGTCCCACCGATCTTTTGCCTTGGGGGCAGTAGCGAAGTATAGCTTTTGGAATTCTATGACACGGCATTCGTTGAAGATGGGCTTTCCAGTTGTTCTGGTATGTATATATATATATATATATATATATATATGTATCAGGACATCTAGGAAGAATCGGGAATGAAAGAGGGGCTTGGAAACTCCTTATAGAAAGCCAGATGTAAAGCGTCCAGTATATAGGGAGATAATTAGGTGGGAGAATAATAGTATCTATGATTTTATGGAGGAAAATTGAATAGGGAATCACCGTAAGACATTTGAGTATAGACATGTTTGGATAACTTATATGCGAGCGACCATGAAGTTACAGGCTCGATAATACACTGCTCAAAACAATTAGAGGAACACTATGAAATATGCAAATATTTTTTCATTGGATAAAGGTACAAACATGAAATTAATAAAGTACATTATTTGTGGTTATTTATTTATTTATTTATTGTTCATGTCAGTAAAAACAAATGAATAACGCTGACAATTAATTTTTCAAATAATTCCGCTATGTAAGCAATTGAATCTTGTGCTTATTTTTCAAAGTTAAACACTCGTTATATAGAGTTAGTATCGTGTATGGCCTCCACGACATTCGATGACACTTTGGCACCTTCGTGGCATGCTCCCAATAAGATTCTGTATTTCCTCTTGCGGGATATTCTCCCATTCCTCCTTCAGAGCATCTCCAAGTTGCTGCAGAGTTTGTAGAGCTTGATGTCGGTTCCTGACCTTCCTGTCTAGAAGATCCCACAAGTGTTCAATAGGGTTGAGGTCTGAGCTGACCGCTGGCCACTCCATTACCTCAATTTCATTCCTCCTCAGGAAATCCCTGGTGACAGCCGCAGAATGTGGCCTGGCATTTTCCTGCATAATCAGAAATCCAGGGCCTACTCCAATGGCAGCAGGTACTACATGCTCTTCCAGAACGTGCTCGATATACCGGACAGCATTCAGTCGCTGGGGAACAAGTACAAGGTCCGTACGATTGTTGTACATAACTCCGGCCCACACCGTTATGGAACCTCCTCCGAATCTATCAATTTCCTGTACAGCCTCTGCAGAAAATCTTTCTCCTGGCGGTCCCCACACCCTCAATCGACCATCACAACGTGTAAGACGATACCTGGATTCGTCCGAGAAGAGCACAGACTCCCACTGTTTCAGGTTCCAATCACCATGGTTTTCGGCATACGTACGTCTTGCTGCCTCATGCCCATTTGTTAAGCGTGGTTTTTTAACGGGCCTTTTCGGACGAATATTCTCTTTCCTTAATCTGTTCCTTATGGTTTGGTCTGAAACCCGGATTCCGGAAGCCATATGAAGGTCATTCTGCAGGTCTTTTGCAGTTTTTGTACGCTGTCGAAAAGCAGAAAGAACAACGTATCTGTCATCCTGGGAGCTTGTTTTAAATTTACGGCCCTGGCCACGTCTTCTACAATACTGACCAGTCTCTCTGTGCCTGTTGCGTAACCTGGACACCACGGAAGGAGAAACCCCAAGCTCTCTAGCCACTTGTCGCAGAGATTGACCTTGTAAAAGATGTAGAGCATGATACACTTCAAACTCATTTAAATGCCTCATTTTGTCAGAGACTTCAATAAACAAGGCAATAATCAACATTCGTCACTGTAGCAACATCAGGAAGCTTACCAATTAGAAGTGGCCAGTGTCTTCCAAAATAAAAAAAATTCTCTATATTTGTTATTTGAGGTAATTTCTCTGTATTTAGGCCATGGATCTTTAAAATTTGTATCCAATGATAAAATTAGTAATTCAATTTACATATTGTCCAACTTTCAGCATCACAGCTTTAAAAAACAATTACTTATTCAATTTATTACAAGTGTTCCTCTAATTGTTTTGAGCAGTGTATATATGTCATTGCTAAAAAAAATGTCAACATTTTAATTGTTACATTGAAATTATATTAATGGATAATAATAGAAGTTCTAAAAAAAAACATTTTAATACATTAGTGAAGAGTACAATGACCCACGGCGCAGAAACATGGAAATTAAAATCTAGAACAATAAGTAAATTAAATTCTGCAGAAATGTATTTTTGGTGGCGTTCAGCTGAAATTTAAAGAAAAGATAAAAGAAACAGTGTAATTAAACAAAATATGAATGTTCAAACTTCAATTGTGGATTCCATAAAAAATCTAACAATTAAAATGACAGAAGACGGATCCCCAAGAAGAATTCTAGAACGGGTTCGCCTTCTTAGAAGAAGAACAGGACGGCAAAAAATAACGTGGATTGATGGTGTTTTGAGCAGCATGAGGGGAAAAATAAGTGTATGATGGAGATTGGAATGACAGTAGATTAATTGGGCGCAGAAAGATGTTGTGAAACCGCTAAATAAACTATATATAGGTATAGTGAATGGTGCTAACGTTTGCCATAGAAGCAATAACTAGGAAAGAGTGAGAAGCTGAAAGCAAGAAGTTATGTTTCTATTCCACTTTAGTAATCTATGATATCAATACTGAACGTGAACTTAACTTTCTTCACGATTCATCGAGGTGTCTCAGTCGGGGAATTTCTTTTATTCCTAATTAGGAACGTAAATAAATAACAGAAATTTAGGCAAGTGTGTCATTAATGGGGGCCTCTTCTGTACAACAGAAGACATGACCTTTCTCTAGAGTTCACTCCTTGCCGATCGATTTCATGCTCCTGTTTTGAAAGTTTTATGTTCATCCCTCGCATTGCGGGGAACGACATAATTAACTTTAATGTTTTATTATTATTATTATTATTATTATTATTATTATTATTATTATTCACTTCATGGGCTAGGCAAAATGCCTGTTCCGCCTCACAGTTGATCTGTCCATCTTTTCACTGGCCTTCCTACATTGCTTGAACCTCTTGGCTTGTAGTAAATGCTGATTTTGGTAATATTGTTACGTTCAATCTTTCTACATATCTAAACCATTTTTCACTATAGCCTTTGATTTTATCATTTAATGGATATATATTTAACTCTGTTTTTATATCTTCATTCTTTAACCGATCCATTCTTGTGCAGCCTTTTGTTCTTCTAAAGAAATTCATTTCTACACTTTGTATTCTACTTTGTAATTTTTTGGTCATTACCCAAGTTTCACTCCCATAAAGTAATGCAGGAACTGCCAGTGTTTTATAAAACTTCAATCTAGTATCTCTTCTTGTTTTGTTCTTTATGTTATTATTATTATTATTATTATCATTATTATTATTGTTGTTATTTATTTTCAACAAATAAATTTCAACCTTCTTACTTTTTTTCTTTTTACCTTAGTTTTGTGTGAAAAAATGGTACCTTGAAAATGTATATAATTTTAATAAACTATAAAGAGTAAATAATAATAATCATCATCATAATAATCATAATTTAATTATTATTTTTACAAATTACGTTGTTTCTCTGTACACAATTTATGTTTCTTTCGTCTAACCAGTTCTTTTGTTCCATTCTTCCGACTGTGTTTTAAATCGTCCCTGATGATATCCATTGGCAGATCTTTTGTCATCTAATGTTGTCCTTCTTAACTATGAGACCATACCAATTTAGTTGTCGCTTCTGTGTTTCATCAGTGATGTCTCTATCTCCTCCAATAACTAACTAACTCACTGGCAAACAATATTTGAAAACATTTTTACGATAAGAAAGGACCTATATATTATTGTGGAATCTTTTTTCCCCAAAGACTGTACCAAGCATACAAAAGAGAGGAGTCCATGATGCATAGATAACACTGAGCAACAAAAAAGAATAATATATGATTCTGATAGTATTTTTTCTCCTGAATTCAAATAAGGTTTTTCTCCATCACGAAAGGTTTGCGAGAGACAGGCATTTATAATTTCAAACACATTAATATTTTCTACATTCGTAACTAGAGAATATCCGAACATTCGGACTCGCCTAGAAAGAAAGAAATGAAGATTTTCTGCTGTATTTCGCCTGTGGAGCATCCCTCTTGATGGTCCAACAATAATCGGCCAACATATTAGGATTCCATTTGCCTTGATATCTCTTTTCCATAGCTGAAAGCTCCTGATGAAAGTGTTCCCCGTACTCATCGCTCACTGCGCCAAGATTTTCTGGGAAGAAATCTAGGTTTATTACAAAATGATTACTTAAATCCATTAATTGAAATTGGAATAAAAAACTTTGGGCGATGGAGAAATTCCGAATACATATTTGAAAACACGATAAAAAAACTACATTATGTACAACTATTGGTACTCATGAGACAAAAATCATGTTAACCAGTGTAATTAACGTAATTTATTATAAACAGATCTGTTGACTTCTGGAAAATGGTGTTTATATTGTTGGCTGAAGAACTGTTCCTTCTGTGGAAATAAATTCTACCTGTTGTTTTACACGTTACATGTCACTAAATCCTGTGATGTTTTCTTATATAAGTAGGTAACTTCCTTGAACAATTTACAAAATATTTTAATTGCGACTGTAGGCCTGTCATTATATTTTAATTCCATACATTTATAGCTCATCTGTATGATTTTAAAGAAATGTACATCTGTTTGTTCCTATTTCAATAATAGTTAATTGTGTTACTTCCTGTTGACAGTTTTCTCCAATTACTGTGAGTAAAAGCTCATTAATTGGGTTTACGTGGTTGTTATAATTTAATGTTTTGAGATTATCTGATATAGATCTCATATTGTTATAAACCTGATCTTCAAGTGATCAGGAGATTGACTGCTCTAACATGACATAAATCACGCACACCTTATTTATGTAGTTAAATAGAGCAACCTACATACATTGTCTTCTTGTATAAAGTGTTTATTTCCTTAATCTTGAATATTATGAAAGCAGAAAAAGGTATTTTAGATTTGCATAATGCATTTCTTAAGATTTCTTAAACAGCTAAAGATATGTAATTGTTCCACAACTTGTCTGACGCAAAAATCAATATTAAGAAGTCATGTGAGTAAATTAAGATTTGTTCACAATTTTGGAAGAAATTTTAAAAAGGCATAAGATAAATGTTACATCTTACTTAATGATAATAATATTATTGAAATTAAAAACGCCATGATTACTTTTCTTTTTCATAAGTAATGCCACGAGTGATTTCCAAATTATCAATAAATTCACGACTCACGAAGTGAGGAGTGAATTTATGTAGATAATTTGGAAATCAAGAGTGGCATTTGTTAGGAGTATTTAACGAATAAAATTAAGCTGTTTACTCACAAACCATTATTTAAATATAGTTATTTTAAAATATTTATACATTTAATGTAAACGGCGATGTTTCAAAACAAATGAGAAACGTTTGTCATGTTTCACTTGTTCATCACTGCAACCAGATCATATTATTTATTGCCAAAGGATCGCAGTATTGTAAGAATGCACCCTAGCGGAGAAAAAAATGAACCAACATTATAGGTTATTAATTAATTTCTAATATAATATGATGTAAATGTATCAATTATATTTTTTTCTTACATCTTAATATATAAAATGTTACATTCAACGTATTTCTTAGAGAATCAGTTACTCAAAAATAATGGTCTGGCCTGTTCAGAATGTTAAAAGGGAGGAGCTTGATTTTAAAGTGATAAAATGAAATTGATAAAATCGAGGTAAAAACGACTGTGATTGGTTGTAACTCAAAATTATTGAAATGTGATTTGGTCATTGACTCCCATTTGGGGCACGAGTTAAATATTCACAGATAAAACAATAATAATCATGTAAATAAACCTATTAATTTATATGAACTTATTTAATTTTATTAAGATGAAAAAACGAGTGTGTATAATAATTTATTTGTTGAAATAAAATCATCATCACAGTCCATTCACGAATTTACGCAATTTGTTGAGCTGTTTGAGGCTCATTAGAAATAGGTTCCATCCAGAAGTATTTTGAGTGGACGTCTTCCTACAGGTAACATTTGCCATTCGAAGAACATGCTGCTACCATCTTGAGTGTATAATACATTTTATTTATTTTATTTTATATAGAGATTTTCAATGTTTACACATCTTTCTTTGCCTAAAGTTTTATTTTCCTTCTCCACTCGTCTCTATCCATCCACTCGATTTCCTCTAGTCCTATTGTTCTCATTCCAGTTCTTATTTATTGCATCCACGAGTTTCGAGGTCTTCCTTTCCTCCTTCTTCCAGGTTGACACCATTCCTATGTTTTTTAATAACAATAAATACATTAATAATAATCACTCGACCGTTATGTTAAAAACTTCTGATATTGACAATAATGTACATAGCTGTAAGTGAATTAGAAAATTCTGAGCGTTTAAAATGCGGTTAGGAATAAATTTAAATCTTCTAATCCTGATACTTTTCACATTAATACACTGTAATTAAGGTATGTATTTAATCTACCAGAGGAATAATTGAAAAGAAAAGTATTTTATGGAAATTCTTTAAGAAGGATGAATATACTTTTAATGACATAATTTTGAAACATGTCGTAAGATAAACTTGTCTTAAAGACGCGGAAAACAAAGAAAGAACGTAAGTAGGGACTACAGCAATTTTCCCCACAATTTTAACATTAAAAAGTCAGTACAGGATTTTAAAGTAGTTATTTTCACACCAGATTTGAACTGTGACTTTAATTACTTACCCGTTAAATAAAAATACCTTTTGCCAGACGGACAATGAAGTGGCTGAGATTGAAATGAAGGGCATAGTAAAATCTATTCCTTATAACTTTATTTAGGCAAGAGTCTCGTGAAGTTCAGGAAGAAAATCTCTCATTTCAATATTTTTTCCTCAAAAATCCTAACGAATACTCTTAAATTAACTCTAGAATGTTAAACAGACTTTCAAAATGCGTCATATTATAAGCTTGTATGTAATTAGAACACTTGGTTTTGCCATCCCTGTGTTCTCGTACAGGTTTCAGTAAGAACAAATTATATTTAAATCCGGTTTCACCGTTATATTAATTAATTTGATTCGTGAACGTGAACTTTGGATCGAGAAGAATGTTATTTTTATAATTTAATTCATGAATGTATTAACTCACATTATAGTGGACACATATTTTACGTGCCGTGAAGTTATTCTCATTATTTCATGAAACAAAAACAAAATCACACGTGCCTCGTTCTTTTCATATATGTTTATTCATATTTTTATTAAGGAAGCTATGTTTAATTTTATTGTTAATATTCAATTTTGAAAAAATCTAAATGTATGGTGGTAGGAGGAAAATAACAATATTTAATTATTGAGAATAAAGGAGTGATTAAACAATGTAATAAATATAAATATCTGCGGGTTACAGTTAAGAATGATGGAAGAACGGATGCATAAATTATAGAACGTATAAAAAAGGCAAACATGCTATATAAACCCTTAATTCTATATTATAGGACAAGCACACAAAAGAAGAATAAAAAAATCATATTTATAAGTCGATTGTAGTTAACACAGTTTTGTATGATTCAGAAATTTGGCAAAACAAGGGGAAATGCTATAATTTAATTCTATATTATGGGACAAACAAATAAAAAAAGAAACAAAACATTAAATTTGTTAATCGGTTGTCAGAAACAGTTTTTTATGGTTCAACTTGGAAAGACAAGGCGAAAATGCTGTATCGACTCTTAATTCTATATTATGGGCTAAACAATTAAAAAAAGAAACAAAAAAATGAAATTTATAAATCGTCAGAAGCACAGTTTTTATGGTTCAGAAACTTGGCAACTTTTTTTTTTTCAAAAATAAGCTTTTTGCTATGGAAATAGATTTCATCAGACGGTCAACAAGAATATCCCGAAGAGATAGAATATCGAATAATAAAAAAGACAAATAATGAGAATTAAAAATAATATTATCAAAGATATCTCAACAAGACAACTCATATGGTAAGGACACCTATTGAGAATGGCTGAAGAGAGGTTGGATTCCATCAAGACGACGAAAAAGAGGAAGAACACGGAAAACATGCATCAAGGGTATCTGGGAAGCAATGGAGAGCAGGCATCTAAGAGAAGATCAATGGATAGATCGAGCGGATTTATTGACAGCGATTCGTGCCATATATATATATAATTTGTTTTATACGTGAAATACAACGGCGGTGGCTTTTAGAAACGAACTGTAGGCTTAGTGACAATAAGGTTTGTTTTACTTTGATATTTATTTGTCCATTTGATTTGAATCACTCTTAATAAATATACCGACTGGATCCGCGAATAAATAAATGTTTAGCCGCAAATACAGGAACTGTGTAGCTAATTTTTAACCCGCGAATAAGGAGAATGAGTGGAATATTGATTTGAGCTTGAAAGTATGTTAATAATTGTGACGAATTTTAATTTCAGACATGAGACATTTGCATTTTCTTAAAATACCTCATTCAGAAATAAATAAATTCAATATCTTGTTTTAATTTCACAAATTCTTTCGTCGTGCATATAATTACATACAGCTGTAAACTGTGGCGCCTTCTAATAATTAAGTTTATTTGTTTATAATTTTTGGAGACTCCAACACAAAAATGTTCACATGACGTTTACTTACGTCATATCCGATATAATGATTAAAATGAATTTTAAGGTGAAAAGTGTTTTTAATTGCTAATTTATTACACTAGAAGGCTGGCCTAGAGTTTAATAATATCCATCCATAGTTATTCTGCCCGAAGGCAGGTCTTTCACTGCAATCATAGCATTTTCATGCTATGCTTTGCAGCTTTACTAGGGAATTTTAGGTGTGGTAGCTTCCCGTTGCTTTCCACACCGATGAAGGATGATGATGATAAGATGAATATGAATGATAATGATTGCGATGGCCATATGATTTAGGGGACCGTTTGGGCCTTAAATTTTTCCTGACATTTGTCTTACAGGTGAGGAAAAACCCCGATAAAAACCTCACCCAGAAAAACTGTCCCGAGCGGGGATCGAACCCGTGCCCGCTGCGTGACAAGGGAGTAGGCTACATCGAGACCACAGCAGTGGACTTTAATAATATAATTACCTCAATTGTAAAAGTGACTATTTTTTGTTCCCTTTTTCGAAGAAATAGTTTACGCCACGTTTTGAAGTATTTATTCAATTTTCAGTTATTTTCAAAATATTTTATGTAATTAGAATTGAATGAAGGTTGCCAGGGTTGTAGCTATATGGCATATTTACTGTACGTCTTATCAATTGCATGATAATAAAAAATTGAATTATTGTCCTCAACGAGCTACCTATTTATTAAAGATGAAAGACTTGAAACTTGAGTCTCAGGTGCTTGCTTATTGAATACACATTAAATAACTTTTATTGTTAATTCCATAATACTGTATTATTAATTATATATCATATCATACATTAACTTCAAGTCTTTTAGTTTTAAATATTTTTATCATCATCATCCTTCACGAATTAGGTCTTTGCCTGTTCCGATCTCACATCTGTTCAGCCCAGAGCTTTCTTGGTCTTCCTACCGCTCATTGTCCTTCAGGATTATACATTAGTGCCATCTTTGGTATCCTATCCTCTGCCATTCTTTACAGATGTTCTATCCAATTGTTTCTGTGTTCTTCTATTTGTTGAAGAAGTGGTTGTACTTTTAGTTCCTCTCTAATATTCTCATGTATTATATGTTCTTCTCTTGCACAATCATTCACAGCCCGTAGGAATCTCATTTCCGCTGCCTGAATTTTACTTTTTTTATTTTTCCTTCAGGGCCCAGGCCTCACTTCCACACATCGCCACTGGTATTGTCATCGTTGAGTAAAATCTTAGCTGTGTCTCCTTTCTTTGTTCCTCAGTGTTTGTCTGATTGTTCCACTAATACAGTATGTTGAAATTTCTGATTTTTTCTTATTTATGTCTTGTTCTTCTTCATAAGTAATACCGCAGCCCAAATACTGGAAGTGCGAAACCTGTTCCAACACTTTATCTTCTATTGTTATTTACTGGGTACCTTTCATGGAACGCCATTACTTCAGTTTTTAATTTTGAAATTATCATATTATATTTCTTACATACGAGTATATTATTTAATTGCTTTTGTAGTCTGTCCTCTCTGTCAAAAATTAATTCTATATCATCTGCAAAACATAATACACTCAATGTTTTAATTTCGTCCAATTTTTAATCCCTTATGAAGTAATTGTTTTCATTCATTAAGAATGTCGTCTAAATATATTAAAAAGCGTTGAAGAAAAAATGTTTTATTATAATTAATATATTTCACATGTTATATATAAAGTTGATGAAATAATATTGATTCAGTTACACAAGAGCAATATTTTATGCTGACCTAAGAACGTATCTGTATGAAGGTAGATTGAATATCTTAGTTATATTGTTTTTGGAAGAAGGCGTAATACGTATTCCTTGGAAAAAAAAATGTTTTAAATAAAACAAGTTGAGAGGATGCAGTGACGGGTACAGGCCTGATCGTAAGAATCAATATATGTTTAAATATACAATTAATATGTAATACTTCAACTTGTCTAACAGTCTTCGAGACAGTGAATTATTCTCTTGCAATAAGATAGATTTGGTGTATCGATTCCCATCTCCGTACTTCAAGTTTTCTCGATATTAAATAAAATGTTTACATTTATGAAATTCAACTAAAGAAAAAAAATCTGCCCGAACGGGAATTGAACTCGGGCAGAATTGTTTCACTTTATCCATATTTGGTTCGTCTTCCGGGCTTATAGGCCGTGGTCTGGTTGTCTTCTTACTCGACGTTTCATCTACTGCTGCGGTAGACATCATCAGGAGATACTGCGTGCTTTCTGTGAACTCCTCAACAGTCGGCTGCAGACTGGTGGTAGGTCGTTGGAAACTGTCTCTCTGTTTATAGCTAAACCCCGGGTGGAGGGGAGGTTTTCTGCGCGCACCGAGTTGTGCGCTGTATTGCCGTGTGCCGAAGTCATAGGCTTCGTTGTCGTGTTAAGCAGTGCTGGGATCCAAATTTTGTTTATCTTCAAGGTTTCTTCTTTTTTGTTGAAGGAATTTTTATGTTTGTATATTTCTATGGCTTCTCTGTATAGTCTGGTGTAGTAATGTGATGTTTGTGATAATACCTGGGTATCTTCAAATCTTATAATATGTTGTTGGTTGTTCATACAGTGTTCCGCTACGGCCGATTTTTCATTTTGTTTTAACCTGCAGTGTCTCATGTGTTCTTGTAATCGTGTGTTGATCATTCTCTTTGTTGTACCGATGTACACCTCTCCACAACTGCACGGGATACGATATATACCGGCATGACTCAAAGGATCTCTAGTGTCTTTGGCTGGGCGCAGTATATTGCTGATTTTTTGTGTTGGTTTGTAGGTTGTTGCTATGTTGTATTTCTTTAATAATCGTCCAATTTTCTCTGTTGTTGTTTTGATATAAGGTAGGTAAACCTTACCATTTATCTCTTCCTTGTTTTCGTTTTCGGGCCTATATTTCTTTGGATTTATGGTTCGACGAAAATCTGTTTTACTGTATCCATTGGTAAGAAAAGCTGCATGGAGATGATTGATTTCTTCTTGCAGATACTGTGGTTCCGAAATCCTTTTGGCTCGTTCAACCAGGGTTTTTATTATCCCGCGTTTTTGTCTAGGATGGTGGTTAGACTGTTTGTGTAGGTATCTGTCTGTGTGAGTATTTTTCCTGTAAACCTTGTGTCCAAGTGTCATGTCTTGGTTTCGGATTACCAAAACATCCAAAAACGGTAGACTGTTGTCATGTTCCTTTTCCAGGGTTGAATTGGATGCTGGGACAAATCCCATTTATGTGCTTCTTGAAGTTATCTAGTTCCTCCTCACCGTGTTCCCAAATGACGAAGGTGTCATCCACATATCTTAGCCAAACTGTGGGTCTTAAGGTAGCATTCTCCAAAGCCTGTTTTTCAAATTTTTCCATGTAGAAATTTGCTATTACGGGACTTAATGGACTTCCCATGGCCACGCCGTCTATCAGTTCGTAGAATATACCTCTCCATTGAAAATAAGATTCTGTGAGACATATGTTGTAGAGCGCTGTTATGTCTGGAGGAAAGAGTTCTTGTAAGTATGTCATAGTTTCTCCGATAGGTACCTTAGTGAATAATGCAACCACATCGAAGCTTAGTATTATGTCATTCGGCTTGAGTTTCATAGTGTCTATTTTTTCAATGAAGTGTGTGGAGTCTCTTACAAAAGTATCGGTTTTACCAATATATGGTTTCAGCAGTGAGGCGAGATACTTGGCAAGTTCATATGTAGGTGAACCAATGGCCGAAACAATAGGTCTGAGTGGTGTTCCTTCCTTGTGTATCTTAGGTAATCCATACAATCACTTTAGTTTGTATTAACTATTGACGCGTAAAAACAATTTTCTTCTTTGGTATTGTGGTCTATATCCCTTCTAATGATAGCTATCCGATCCCAACTTCTTCCTTCAATATAATTAAGGTACCATCAAGCTACATTAAATTAAATTAGGATCCAGCAACTACAAAATCAATTTAACTTTTAAATTGTCAATGACAAAAGACGAGAGAGGATGCGCCAAGTGAACTTTTATAGATTAAAAATGTGGCTTGATGGTACCTAAATTATATTGAAGGAAGAAGTTGGAATCGGATAGCTATCATTAGAAGGGATATGGACCACAATCCCAAAGAAGAAAATTGTTTTTATGCGTGCAATAGTTAATACAAACTAAAGTGAAACAATTCTGCCCGAGTTCAATTCCCGTTCGGGCAGAATTTTTTACAAATACAAAATCGTACAATAATTAAACTTAGTATTCTAAACAGAGATCTCGGATTTTGAAAATTGTGAGGTTAGGTTTTCTTTCAAAGGTAAACTAGGTTGCTATATCAACAGTAGATATACCCATTATTATACACACATTATTTGTTTTCAAGATTAGACTTTATTATTGTTATTGTTATTATTGCTGTTATTATTGTTATTATTATTGTTACTATTATTATAATTATTATTGTAATAATAATAATTATCATTATTATTATTATTATTATTATTATTATTTATGTCAGATATAAGAACAGTTAAGTCTCGTAAACTGAGATGAGCAGGACATGTGGCACGAATGGGTAATGAACGAGATTTGAAGGAAGTATATTATACAGGGATGGTTGGAAAACATTAGCTCAATATATGGATGTATGGAGAGCTTATGTCCGCGCGGCCATGAACCTACGGGTTTGATAGTGCCATGAGTTAATGGTTATTATTATTATTATTATTACCAAGAAAATTTAAATTAATAGTTGCAATATTTATCGATTTCCTCAAATATAGAACTTGCATAAGAAAATAGATGTTTATTTGAGATAGTAAATGTGTTTCCAGCTGCACTTCATAACCGCCCTGGAAAGTAAACAAAAGATGGCATCTTCTGGCGGGAGAGGGTGTCGTGCTGGCACAGTTCCCACGAGACTTGGTGTCTGTCACGTTGTTTGAGCAATGCACTCACTTTCGTTTGTTGCACGACTGTTTAGTCCTGCCGTCCACGACGCGACCACTTCTTATGATTTTCTTCTGTGACATCTACCAAAGGATGAAATTGCTCCAATCAAATTTTACAAAAGCATTTAAAGAGTTTAGGTGCGTTTATTAAAGAATTTTTGTTTATAGACCAAGATAATTAGCAACAACAACCTAATTTTCTTTTTATCCTGGCTACTTTTTCATCTGCCATAAATTTTATTCCATCATTTGTCCATATCCATATAATCGTTTTATTTCGTCCCTGTGGACATGCTTCAGGAGTGATCGGTCGGCACCTTTGTCGTTCACTAGACCTCTATGAATAGGGTCTTCATCTCATCTCATTCCTCAACCCGACCATGAGTTGGACACGAGTTGAGGAGAAGTTATGGAGTCTGCAATTTTTACTTATGTGTTTTCTTCATTGTCCTGATTCACATTACAGAGACGGGACTGGCATAATGTTATGTGATTTAATTTCAGTTTCTTTTCCTGTTCATTTCACAAAGTTCATCTTATATTTCCACAGATACATTGGCATGTACCTATTTTTTTCCTATGATGTTTTATGTTATCTGTAGCGTAAGATAAGGGCCTATAGCCCAAGTATTTAAAATTCAGATAAATACTGTTTTATGTATGCATATATCATAAGTAATGTCATGAGTGATTTCAAATTCGTCTAGAGAATTTTGAAAATCAAGAGTGGCATTTGTTACGACTATATAACGAATGAAATTAAGCTGTTTACTCAAAACCATTATTTAAATATAATTATTTTAAAGTATTTATTTATATAATGTAAACGGCGATGTTTGAAAATAAATTAAGAATATTTGGTTATGTTTCATTTGTCGATCCACTGCAACTTGATCATATTATTTATTGCCAAATAGGTTCGCAGTATTGTAATAATGCACCCTAGTGGATAAATATTGAAACACATCACACTATATACCTATTATAATCAGCATTATAGGTTATACATTATTTTTTAGGAAACAACTCGGCAAAATCATTATTTAAAAACAACATTATTGAACACAAAATTATCAAATGTGTAGTTCCAAGGAAACTGTTCATTACGGAGGGTTGTTTCTGATCTCTGATAACAAATGATTTTTAAGTTTTACCTTAAGAAAGGCCGTGTCTCCACCATCGAGTATGCTCTAATTGATGGCTCTTCACCCGAGCTATGGTTCGGCATCGGAATTCCGCTGCAGAAGACTCTTACGCAGCACAGCCATGTCTAGAATTTCCCACTCCTCTTTATATGCTTTCCAGAGACCGTCTATTGTTCGAGGACGCCTGTTTCCCAGTGCCCTTTTGAAGAGTCCAAAGTTACAAAGTCCATCGGTGACGCATCAGGAGACTTCACTGGGATGTTGCTGAATGGAATAGCATGTATTCCAGTTTTCTGCTCCATTTCTCTAGGAATGTCAGGGTTGAACCCGAAGTGTGACTGGAGGCCTTGTCTTGGTGCACTCAGACTTGGTTTTTGTCTGTACCATAGAGAGCTGGGATTTCGGTCTGGTAAATTGGGGTGAGAACTTCTTCCTGGTAGTACTGGGAGTTGATTTTGGCCTTTTTAGCTACTCTACGAATGGTCAGTTTTTCATTGTAGCAATATCCCGCGATGACCATAAATCTCTTGGAGAAACTTTCTCTGCATTCGGCATACCACTTTTGAAAATTTTTTTCACCCCTTTCTCTATAGTAAATTGCCCCGGGTTTGTTGCAGTCTCCTAGATAAACATATGCTTCATCAAGTGTGACCAAAAAGTTCTATTTTTCTCCTGCCAGGTGCTTTTCATAGTTTCCTGCTGTTGTTGCGGCATTCAGCAATATGACGTGGCAAGAATTTATGAACCCTGCTTTTGTGGCGCTTCTCCATGTTTAAATCTTTGTTTATTATGGTGTTTACAGTTTTAAGGGATATTCCCAATCTGTTGGCAATCACCTTTTGTGTGGCAGGGTTACCACCAGAGATAAGGACCTTGATCTTTCTGATTACACCTGGGGTGCGGGTAGTAGCAGGTCGTGGATTTGCCCGTTTTTTTTTTTTTCCTTTTGGAATTAATCCCAAGCGACCCTTTTCCTTTTATTAAGCACTGAGCTAATTCCCCACTTTGACACCATAAAATTACGTTTTTGCAAGCCTCAATAATCGCGGAATAACTATAATTAGCGTCGGAAAGGGCAGTAATGTACCCTTCCCAAAACGGGTCTGTCTTCTTAGGCATTATGTGAGCAACACGCGTGCAAATGTAACAGGTAACATAAGCAGCACACTGACTGGTTTGATCACCTCGCACGCTCCTGTCCTGATGACTCACACTCCAACGTCACAATCTAATTGGCAAATCGTTATCAGAGATCGGAAACAACCCTCCGTATTTGCTATATTCAACGTATTTGTTGGATAGTAAGTCACTGTACAAATATGTTCTGAGCTCTTCAGAATAATAAAAAGGAGGGGCTTACTTTATTTTGGTAAACAGAATTTGATAAATATCGAGGTGAAACACGACTGTCATTGGTTGTAAAACAAAATTCATTGAAACGTGATTGGTCATAGACTACCATTTGGGACATCAGTTAAATAATCATTGGAATGTGGTGTGGTTCTTGTGAGTATATCTGAATCTTGAAAATTAAATATACCAGGTTTTCAGCCTCTGTGAGTCATTTGTCTGTTTCTTGCCTTAGGCTTATGTTACATTTGTTCACGTCGCGTCGTTGCGTTAAAAAATCGGCTTAAATATTATATTTATTATCACTATTTAACTCGTACCCCAAATAGGAGTTAATGATCAATCACGTTTCATTAAATTTTGTTTTGCAACCAATGACAATCGTGTTTCACTTCGATAATTATCGAATTCTTGTCATCGAAATAAAGAAATCTCCTTTTTTAATATTCTTAACAGGTCAGAGCATTATTTTGCGGTGACTGACTCTCCAACAAATTCGTTGAATATAGCAAATAACGAACAGATTCCTTCGACCTGCAATTTTATAATTGTGCGTTCATTAATTGTGTTTTAAATAATGAATTTGCGGAGTTGTTTCCTAAAAAATAATTAATAAACTATAATATTGGTTATAATATACAGTTCGATGTTTAATTTTTTCTCCACTAGGGTGCAATCTTACAATATTGGAATCCAATTTGGCAATAAATAATATGCTCTAGTTGCAGTGGATGAATAAATGAAACATAACCAAACATTTCTCATTTGTTTTCAAAAATCGCCGTTTACATTAAATATATGAATATTTTAAAATAACTATATTTAAATAATGATTTGTGAGTAAACAGCTTAATTTTATTCGTTAAATAGTCCTAACAAATCCCCACTCTTGATTTCCAAATCCTCTAGATAAATTGGAAATCTCTCGTGGTATTACTTCTAATAATGATGAAATACTGCTTGGTCATATTTATCTGACGTTTTTCAGTCTGTCATTAAGAACTGATATCTGTTAACCATTAACACCATTATGTTATTTATGTGCGAGGGAGACCAATTATAACTTGCAATGTCAATAACCCTCATAAAAATATTTTTGAACTGCATTTGGTTATGAAAATGAAAGGCACGTTCTGGTTTAATAATGAAGTTATGAAAACCTTGAAAGAATTCATGACAGAAGAAATCAAAGTTCACAAATTTCTAATCACGACTTTGTTTCTGCTTGACTTGGAGATTTGCTGTTTTATTGTCGATCAAAAGCTGTACGTTTTATTAACGGAGGCAATGATTTAATATTACATCAAACTGCAGATTAAAATGGATAATTTTCCCTATCTAAATGTTGAAAATATCGTATACTATTTGAAATGGAAAAGGGTTATAGGTCGACGTTGCACACTGATAAGAAATGGAAAAGGAAGTTAGTTTGGCGCCAATATGAAATAGAATTTAGGGGTTTAAAATATGTGTAATCAGTTGTCAACAACATATCAGAAATGGGGTTTGAAAATCAACAAAAACATAAGAGTATT
Source organism: Diploptera punctata (assembly GCA_030220185.1). Lineage (NCBI taxonomy): Eukaryota > Metazoa > Arthropoda > Insecta > Blattodea > Blaberidae > Diploptera > Diploptera punctata. Next base: position 882,472 of record JASPKZ010000419.1, on the reverse strand, counting down.
TAACAAATGACCCAGATGAATTATATATTTATGGGGTAAAGATAAAGAAGAGCGATAGTTTGTGTTATTTCGGATCAATTATAGAAAAAGATGGAACATCAAATAAAGAAATAGCATAAGGATTAGTATTGGAAGAAAAACCGTAGGAAAGTTAAACTCTATACAATGGAGTAAAAACATCATTAACATAACAAAACAACTTATCTTTAAGTCCATACTAGAAAGTATAGCTAATGTTGTATGGATCGGAAATTTGGACAATGACACAACAACATGTGAACAGAATAACTTCAGTTGAAATGGATTTTTGGAGTAGAGCTGCCAGAAAATCTCGACTGGAAAAAATTAAAATACAGAAATTAGAAAATGGATGAATGCAGAAAGAAATATAATGGATGAGATTGAACACAGAAGGCTAAAATGGTATGGACACGTAAAGAAGAATGCAGGACGGAAGACTACCGAAGGCCGTCTATGCATGGAAAATTGAAAGAAGAAACAGAAAAGCAAGACCAAGAACAACCTGGAAGAACAACATTCAAAATTCGATGAGGAAATTTGGTGTAACAGATGAAGACACAGAGGACAGAGCACGATGGAGAACTTTAATTAATGGAAGTGTGTGAACGTTTGTTGCAAACTGATAATCCGTAGTATATATAACTTATATATATATATATATATATATATATATATATATATATAAATTCATGTTAATTTCTAAGAATGTTTGAAAAAACCCTCAATGATGAGGAAAATTCTCAAAATGAATGAATGAAAAGTTTGGAGTCAAATATATGTTTCGGGAATATTACTAACTCAGGAATGTCCAGTTAGCAGTCTCATCCTTTGATGTAATGTGTTAATGGATGATTTTCAGGCCTCTTGCCATTCTCCTAATGCACTTGTAGAAGTGTGCGTTAGAACGATTGAGATTCTTCAGGATTGACTACTTTTATACTAATTGTGAAATATAGTATTTTTTACTTTGGATTAATGGTTTTACAAAACCTTCTATTTTTATATACTCCACTGATTGAGGTAACACGAAAAAGAATCAAATTTAAATCTTTGATGTTCGGGAACCGACTTCTCCCATATCGCACCTTGGAAAGAAAACGCCCACAAGTGTAAAAAGTTTACTTCCGAGTTATTCGCAATTAAAGTTTTAAAAAGGCTATAGTAAATTCAATTTTTGATATGGACACAATTTTATCCTGTCTTCATTCTCTTGCATGTGGCTTGTGGCCATGAATAAATAAATAAATAAATCTGCAACCATTTTTTTTTCTATCAGAGAGTAGTCTTAACTAAATTTATTACATTTTTACACTTGTGGCCCTCTTCTTCCCAAGGTGCAATATCGTCCGGTGATTTAATTTTAACCGGGCCTGGAGTCCTGAAAATTCTATCTTACGATTGAAGGCTCCTTGATTATAAAATCTACAAGCCAACGCTAAGATTGGTCCTATATTTGGGGGAGGAAGGTTTCGAAATATTTAGGAAATATTCTTATTTGGCGATTTAAAGTTGCGGGACATCTTGTTAGTTGTATGTTAGTGGCGGTGCCAGTTTTAATATATTTATTTATTTATCCTGATAGAAATAAGGTTATTTGGCCTTCTCTTGCACTCACCAAATTATATTTAAAAACCATACAATTTCTATCAACTGTTGTATGATATATTCCAGTATAAACGTATTTTCCCGTCTACAAATTATTTTGAAGAAGGGTGTGATATGAGGTATGCCAATTTTATCTCACTCATGTCTTTGCCATATTTTTAGAGGCTGGATATACGCATATTAAAATACGGGTTCCCTACCGATAGTTAATATGTGAGTGATTGTAAATTTCAGAAGATTATGTGGCTTCAACGTTTTTAAATCTACCTTTCTGTGTTCTGGATGTTTTAAGAATTGATTCTACCTGTCAAAGCTGAGAGTTTAACATAAATTCTTGTATGATTATCCAGACGTAAATATTTTATTACATTTAGAAGTTACTATATATACAATTAATTCTTCATATTCTTGATTTTATGTTAGAATAAAATTATTAGACAGTTATCAATATAATTTATAGCTTATCTAATATATCGTTTGGATTGATATGTTAGAGGAGCTTCGGGTAATTTGGACCCCTGTTTTGAATTTGTTGTTTTCTTCTTTTAATTAACGGATTTGAATTTTGTTAAACTACAGTGATTATCATTAGTGTTGTAACTATGAAATAGCATTGTTATTTTATTCAAATATGGAAACATCTTCATAATTTATAAACTTTTTTACATTACAAAAAAGGTCCACTTTAACTTCAATATACGGATAAAGTGGACCCCAGAGTCTACCTTAGCTTTTAGTCTATTTTTTAAGTTTATTTGCTCTATTAATTTATGTAGACAGGCACAGATTAATCTGAAAATATTTATGACTGATCATCATTAAAAACCGTTGATATTTATTTAATGTTTTGAAAATGTTTTGTTGATTATAACATTCACATGTCATCCAACTGCAGAAAGCGACGGTCTTTGGGTTTAGTAAAATTACAAGGATATTAAATAAATTAATTAAGTGAATGGTTTTTACAGATAGCATCCTCATTGATAAAATATTCGTATTCGTGTAACCGAATTCCTTTGTTATGTTTAATTATTTTATACAACCACCATGCCATATAATATCAATCCAAACCCGTCAGTATATTAAAACAGCACCTGCATAATATAATATATTTAGGAGTTTTTTTCAACATTTGTAATATTCAATAGCAGGAATTAAGAATTGATTCTTAGCTTGAAAAACTTTTAAAGTGGTCATTTTCATAAATATCACAAATAAACCCTTCTTCGCACAAATAATAACAGAAACTGGCCTTAAACCGGTCAAAATTGATGAAGGGAAGAAGTTAAAATATTTTCTGTTCGAGGGTAGCACCAATTAAAGAAAATATTAACAGGGTCCACTCAAACTTCCCTACATATCACAATTAAAACAAAACAGTTGCAATTTTAATTGATTAACATATCCACAAAATTTGGATCAGTATTTAACGAGGTACTTCTTTGGCGTTTATTTAATTTAATAGACGAAGCAATTTTTTCTAATCAATATAATTTTCTCCGTGTTACCAGGTTACTGAGTTTGAATGCACTATTGATGATGTGTGATAGATTAATGAACCTTTGAACAAACTGGAGATATGTGATGACGAGCCCTATTCGTTTTAAAGAACAAATAAATGCTATGTACGGCTGACTTTCTCTATCTCAAACTGTCAGCACAACTGACTAAGTCTCTTGCAGTTGCGACAGACAATGAGTCCTTCATTAACTCATTAGGCTCTTGATATTCATTATTAGAGAAAGCGATATATTTTCATCAGAAGGAAATCCCTCCGATACATAAAGTTTTCAAGATTTTCTGTACTAAGGTTTAACATTGATATGTGTTACGTGAGTTGCTTATGTGAGCTCATAGCTCACATTGTTTCATGCAAATGTCCAATTGGATCAGTCATTTCGAAAAGGGATCATCTCCGATTTTTCTTAAATTCCCTTATTTCATTATTCCATGTTTAAATACCTTCTTCCATCGTTTCTGTGTGAGAATGGATCAATTACATTATTCCTGAACAAGTTGAATCGGGGGTTTCCCCCCTGTAAAATTTGATCAGCTGTAGATGATCCCTTTTCGAAATGACTGATTCAATTATTTTTCAACAAAGAAATTTAAAAAAAATTACACAACCATCCCTTCTAGCTCACAAATTGAAAATTTATTTTGGAAATCCTGAAGTTTGCAAACTTTTATGAAAACATGATATTGAGGATAGAAACATTAATATTTGCAGTGCATTTTATTGGATTCCAATTTTTGTTATTTTTATTTTTTTTTAATTCCCTCGTTCTCTTATGTAGGCTAAGTGGCCGCCCGACTCAAAAATACTTTAAAAATATCCTAAGTGAACGCCTGGCGCACAGTCACAGGGATGGATGAACAAAATGAAAAAAAATAATGGATGAGATGAATATGGAGAAATGATGAAATAATATTTGTGGCAGGTGAAAACGGGAGAAAACCCCAGAAAAACGTGCCCAAGGTCCGTTTGGCCCACCTCTCGATACCCACATGGAGTGATCTAGACTAGATCTCGAGACCCCGGTCGGTGAGAGACTTGCGACCTAGTGTCATAATAATAATAATAATAATAATAATAATAATAATAATAGTTATAATAATAATAATAGTTATAATAAAATAATAATAATAATAATAATAATAATAATATTAATAGTAGTAATAATAATATGATATCAATACATTGTTATTTTATTATTATTAAAGTTCTTAAATTTTTTATTATTTTTTTATACTTTTTTTATGGATTGTTAATATCTGTATAATCCCTGGTGAAGTGGCAGGAAAGATCTTACGGCCAACTTTATCAGGTAATATGAACTTCATTACAGTTATTATTTTCATAGTTAAACATTTAAATATTATTAATAGGCCTATCTCATTGGTATAAATATTGGAAGATGTGCTCTGTTACATTTTTATTAAAACGAAATTTATTTCCAAAGCTTTTTGAGATCTCTTCCCGTAATGAAGTGCAGCTTTTCGGACTTTAATAGAATATTACAATGCGAGGTTGGAAAATGGTTTTTACGGAAGCGAGGAAAGGATTAAAAACCTCGCTAATGTTCGGTTTTTAATTTCCGACATTCTGTAAAACACTTCATAAACGTGCGTTGTACATTATTTTTTGCGCGATGGTGTTTTTAAAATAATAAATAATAGCCAAATAAAATCATCTTTGTTGGAAATATTTGCGTACATTATAAACAACTGGTCACCTTAAGAGTCTGTCCAATGTTTATATGATAAATGCTGAAAAAAAAAAGTTGACTACAGCAGGCCGTGACACCAATCAGTCATAAAATGGCGGCAAGTACGAATGTATTGTTTTATATTAAAAATTAAAGTATAAAGTCTCCTCAACTTCATTAGTTATTCAACTATAGCGCTTTCGGGACTAGTCCCATCATCAGCAGGATTCAAAACTAGTCCCGAAAGCGCTATAGTTAAATAACTAATAAAGTTGAGGAGACGGACCTTTCAGGTAAATATTCCATAATTTTATACTTTAATTTTGAATAATACCTCAACGGAACATATCATGAATCTTATAAAATATTTTATATTGTTTCAAATAAGGTTCAGTTCATTTCAGATGCAGTGATTTGTTTCGTATAATGTATTTTAACACTACCTTTTGGATATATTTTTGTATATACATTGTAGCCTACGTAGTATACATAAAGGGCAGTGGTTTTACTTTCCGCACTAGGTATGTAATTTGTAATATTACAGTATAGTTATTTAGTTATTTGTAGGTTGGTAACCCCGAAATTTAGGAAACTGAACTTTCATTCATGGTCGCCATTGCTGTAAGTACGACAGAACGTACTATCCTGCATTTTTTTTATGTTCAGAAAATTCTGTAGGATGTGCAGCAATAAGTTTGTTACCTACAGTTCTCTCTATTAAATTAGATGGTGTACTGTCTTTTTCGATCAGTCTTATTGCCCATGTCTCATACCATTGGTTTTGTAATTATTAATATAAAATATCAAATATATTTTTTTCTAGTTTTCATGGACGATTATCGGATAAATAATAAGAAAATTTCCAGTTAGATTGATATTAGAAATTTCTATGAAACATTTTGAACTTTCTAAGTGCTTTAATAAATGTACTACTACAATGAATCATAATGCCCTCTAGCAGAAGATACTCGTATACCTATATCGGGATAATATCTGACGACAGTCATTGTATATCTAATACTGCAAATTAACTTTCTTCGAAACGATTTGTTAAATTTTAACATTCCAATTATACACGTCTTTAAATGGAGACTTTACGACAACTTGTTATATGTGTTACCCCATTTCCTTGAGCAGGAAATAACGTGGAAATGATAAATAGTTTGGCATGCGCTTTTATTTATTTATTTTTTTCATTCTATAAATTAAATCAATGAAACCATAGTTCAGAGCGTTTTAACATATGGTGCTGAAGTTGGCAAATTGCTGTCAGGGATATGAAAATAATTTTAAGTACGGAAATGGATGTTATAAGCAGATCAGCAGGAAAATCTATAATGGATAGAATACGAAATAAAGAAATAGGAGAATTATGGGTATACAAGAAAGAAGAGCCGGCCATCATATCATTATAGAAAATAAAATATTAGAGTGGCATGGCCATGTCAAAAGAATGCCAGAGCAAAGATTGCCTAAAATTGTTATGGAATGGATCCCAATGGAAAGGAGGAAGACCGAAGAAATCTTGGATAGAAGGTGTACAAGCGGCTATGAATATCAGATGATTGGAGGAAGATCAATGGATGGACAGAGAGGAATGGCGTTTGGTTTTGGGAAGAAGACGGCAGCTGTCATGATACCGGATGATGATAATGAAATGAAATCAGGAGCGTGTTGTGTGTTAGTCTCACTCTTACAATTATTTCATATTTCTCACTCCTTTGCATTTCAATTTATTTTTTCTTCATCTGGTTTACACAGTTTAATTAACTAGTTTCCCTTATGTTTTCTTTTAACTAAAATCTTTCTTGGCTTCATAATTACCCCAGTATTTATTTATTTGCTTAGACCTGCAGTGGCTTTCCCTGTCGAGTCGTCCCTTTCCCCGGCACAAGGCGTTGGCCGCCGATAATAGCCGAGCTCCCGGCACTGCGGCCGACTTCAATCCCCTTCGTAAGAGCGCGGGAGTCGCATAGCGATTCTGTTTCAGCATGGCCGTGCTTTGAAGTGTTTCATATAAAAAGTTATTTCTGCATGTATTAGTGCTAAAAGTATTATAGTGCTTGACATTAAATGTGATTTCTATATTAGTTCTGTGGCTATAGTTATCATAATGCCTCGATAAACTTACACATAACAAGAAGGAATGTTTAGTATGATTTGTATGTGTTCACAAATTCTTGCAGGGAATTTGAAAGGCGATATTTAACTCAATATACAGCTATGCCCGACCCACGTACACAGAGATAATGTGTCACTAAATTTAGTATGGTATGAACGAAGGGTAAATAAACTGAGGATAACTTAGACGAAATGGGTGAAAGATTAGAACATATCCCTCAGAAATTAATATTTTGTATGTTTGTACTGAATTGCTATCGGTGGCAGCGGCCGAGCAACGGGGTTTTTGCTTTCGATTTGCCGAGAACTAGGCTATCATCGCCCGCCACCGCTGGCCGCCGCCTATTGGACGACTCACCAAGGAAACATCTGTACTTGTAAAGTCTAAGTCACTGGCACTATCGAACCCGTAGGTTCATGGCCGCGCGAACATAAGCTCTCCATACATTCCTATCCTCATCTAATGTTTTTCAATCATTCCCTGTATAATATACTTCCCAGAAATCATTGTTAATATTATTCTCCCACCCCATTCTTGGTCTACCAACTGGACATTTTCCCTCTGGCTTTCCTACAAGAAGCTTCATGCATGTCTTTCATTTACTTGTAAAGTCTATAGGCTTACATGTATTGCTTTAGTTGCATGGTATTCCCCAAATATCTTGGGGTTGGATTTTAAGCTTATTTTCTTATAATTTACTATAACAATATTACCGGAACCATTTGTATGTAGTTATTTGTTTTGTCAAAATGTCTTTTAAAACTGTCCTTTTCTCACAGACCGATGCACAGTATCTTATTTTATGGAACCTCCTATAAACACGAGTCGTCCTCCCAAATGTATTTTTCCAACTGAAGCACTGCTACATCACGTCAAATTTCACATCCGATACCACTTTTCAGTGCATTTTTGCGTACTATCACATACATGGTAACAACTGAATATTAAAAAAACACTAGAATGTACAGAAATGTATATAAGGCGCTGGATACATGTTCCTGTAAACAAAATTTAATTTTAACATTTCCCACTAAGCATTTAATTTTCTTAGTGACTTTAAATGATCTTAAATATTTTATTATAGGCTTATGTAATAAATTCAGTATAATAATAATAATAATAATAATAATAATAATAATATTTTATTACGAAATTCCACAATGCAGTGTTTCTCCATCAACCCAAAGTGATTTGTTGTCATAGGTTAATGTTTGAAACATCTTCTTACCTCAAATCTCTAGCTTCCATACTTCTCCTCACTCCATCTATACAACGTTCTCTAGGTTTTTCTCTTCCACTTCTTCCATTAGCTTTCCAATTAAAAGATCTTCTTTGTTATTCTCTCTTCTTCGATTCTTATAAGGTGTCCAAAGCATTTTGGCCAAGACACCGTAAATATATGGGAATTCAAATAGAAGATAATTATTCCCTCCGCCATTTACTATTCACAGATGATCAGGTGATGATTTCTTAGGATCCAGATGATGCATCATTCATATTAAGAAATTAGAGATAGAATAAAAAAATGGGGATTACAGATAAATTATAATAAAAGAGAATATCTTTCATTAGATACAACAGATGAACTGAAATACGTAATGTTAAGCATTTTAAATATTTAGGATCTATTTTAGATAAAAATGAGAATTCAACCACAGAAATTGAAACAAGAATAACTGAATATAATATAATAATAATAATAATAATAATAATAATAATAATAATAATAATAATCTGTTTATTGATTTCTTCTCTTGTCAGATTCTCTTTTCAAATTAATTAATATGTAAATTGAGAATGTTTGCTCTTCTCATGCGATCTTAAAATCCAGTTAAAAGTTTTGAAAGTATTAGAAGTTACGTGCACTTTAACACTTAAAATTAAGCGGTTAAATGTATTTAATGAATTAAGAGCTGCTATAGCACGTTTCTTATAACGTGCAAGACTCGAAGTTAATTCGGTTCATGACATGCACACATAAAGGAAGAAAACTTCAATTCTTCAACATGTTTTTTGATTACCATAAAGCTGGCTTCAATTTAGTTTTTTGTAATAAAACTTTCTCCGAACCCTGGTTCATTTTTAACCCCTTGCTTAAGGGGTCATCATTTTGCAAGCTGAAATCTCATGTGGGAAGAGAAATCATGATTCTACTTCCGACAAATAGATTTGATCCAGAGACCTCCTGAAGGGAAGATATGTTGTAGGAGGTAAATAGCGACTTCTTAATGGAAAGTTCTAGTTTTGCTACTTCACATAACATATAGCAAATCAATGATAAGCATGCATAGAGTGAAGAGTGCCTGTGACACTGTCCAGAAGCTAAGCAGCATGTCTCTTGATATAACCCACTGGCATATTTTTTCTTCTTGAAGTGCTATTTGCCTTTCCCAGGGTCTCCACCCACTCTCCTTTTCTTTCACGCCAGACTAGCTGCCTCCTGTACACTCTTGACACTCTTTTCACGGGAAATAAATATATCTGAGTCAGTAGGTAATTTACATCTGAGTTGAAGTTATTTTCATTAGTTTAACTCTTCTGTGCTGTTTACTGTACTAAGTAACTCAAAACTAACTCACTGGCACTATCGAACCCGTAGGTACCTTACTTTAAGAGAGTGTTGCAACTATTGTCTTTTGCAGTATTATTATATTATAGTGAGATGAATCAGTAATAAATAATAAATGTCCCCTGACCGCGTTACGAGCGCTGTGCGGGGTAAGGATAATGACAGGGCTGCTGTCTCAGAGCATCTATCCATGCTCCTCTAAGTATTAACCCCTTTAGAGAGGGTTGCTGCTTCCGCCCCTTGAGCCGTTGTGATTATCGTCTGGTATCACGTCGCCTCGTAGACCGTTGCAGACTTCTTTTTTTGAAGTTTTACAAAGTATTGGCAGTTCCATCTCTTATCTATGGATGTGAAACCTGGACATAAATGCAGATAGTAAACAAATAGAGGCTGCTGAAATGAAGATGTTGAGAGCAATAGCAGGATACCAAAGGACCGATAAAAAGAAAAACGAAGATATAAGAACAGAACTTAATATATTTAATCTCTGTGAAAGAATAAAATATTATCAAAATGCTTATCTTCAGCACATATTACGAATGAATGAATAGCCCATACCAAGAATAATGTATAATTATAAACCAAAAGGGAGAAGAATGTTGGGAAGACCATTGAAGAGATGGAAGGACCAATTCGACCCATAATGAGATCGGAACAGGCCATTGAGCTTAATCCTTGTTGATGGACCGCTCGAATGGACCTAATTTCAATTGCTTGTTACTGGCAAACGGTTGAAGATAGAAACTTAAAACAACGTTCATATTACAGAAAAACTCACCAAGTTTTGATATCCAGATCACCACATCTCTATATGAGCCCCAGCAGTCACTGTGACGATATCAAAGCGATGAACAATTTCTTGCCAAGTACGTTGGAGTATGTCTTCTGGAATGTTCTCAATAGCCTCTATGATGCGCTCACGAAGATCACGAAGGTCTTTGACTGGGGTGGTGTAAACTTTATCTTTGACATAGCCCCAGAGAAAGAAATCCAGTGGTGTTAAATCGGGGAGATCTCGGGGGCCACGCGATTGGTCCTCCCCTACCAATCCAACGGCCAGGGAAAATGTTGTCCAAAGTCGTACGAACTTCATTGGACCAGTGGGGAGGAGCACCATCTTGCTGGAAAACGATGTTAGGCTGCAGTTGTTCAATTTGTGGAAAGAAGAACTGCTCCAGCATGTCAAGATATGTGGTACCACGAACAGTTTTCTCGGCGAAGAAAAACGGTCCAATGACCTTATTATGTGACAAACTGCACCAAACATTCATCTTCGGACTATCACGAACATGCTCTTGAATAGCGTGAGGATTCTCCGATCCCCAGATCCGCACATTATGCCGGTTTACCTTGCCTGACAAATGGAAAGTGGCTTCGTCCGAGAAGAAAATCTTGGTCATGAAGTCAGGATCAGCGCCGAGACGGTCCAGCATCGTATTGGGCGAATTCCACTCGTTTCGGCATGTCATTCGGCTCCAGACGTTGCACTAACTGCACTTTATATGCGTGCAGTTTGAGGCGTTTGTGGACAATCCGTTGTAATGTCGATTTTGGTATTTGAAGTTCCCGCGAAGCTCTTCTTAATGACTTCCGGGGGCTTCGCTCAAATGCGGCTTGAACATTTGCTACCATTTCATCGGATGCTCTGCGACCACCACCATGCTTCTTCAACACAGATCCTGTAGCTAATAATGTATCACGCCACTTCTTTATGCTTCTAGCAGTTGGAGCATCACGGTTAAACACACGCCGGAACTCCCTTTGAACTCTAATGATTGATTTAAACTCCGCATACCACAAAACAGCTTGCGCTTTCATCTGCGGAGTCGCCATTTTCACAAACAATTAAATCTAAGAACGAGAAACGTATCTTTGTGCCATCTACCGACAGGATTCGAAACTTGGTGAGTTTTTCTGTACTATGAACGTTGTTTTAAGTTTCTATCTTCAACCGTTTGCCAGTAACAAGCAATTGAAATTAGGTCCATTCGAGCGGTCCACCCTGTATTATTATTATATTATATTATGTTAGTGCTAGTGAATAAAACGTGACAACGCCACTTGATATGCTAAATACTTATGCGTGCAAAATAGATCTACCTAACCACAGAATTAAGCGCCTGAAAACTAAAATACGGAGTCCACTATATGATAATGTCATGTTTGTGAACTAGCTATGTTTATATAAAATACACGACTTTGTTGTGTTCACGTTGATATTGTGACGTATTGTTGATCCGTTGCTCAAATGACCGCCATTGAATTTCGCGGGCAAGACTCAAATCTAGGGTTATAAGCAATGGAGGTTCGAATTCGGATTGTCAGTCGCGTGTGCAACTCGCAGGCGAAATCTCCAGACTACTTTGTAGAAAGGTCGTTTTTTGAAATGCGTCTGTGTATCTCTTTCTAGAAAGAATCCGCTTCTCGATGTTTCCATTCGAGAGAGTTTGAGACTGGGCTTATAGAAGTCCAGACTCTCGCATGTAAAATGGGTACGAGCAGTCTGGCCAGTCAGTTAGTTGCGAGAGTCCAATGATGCCAGAGTAGTGGGCCCGTGAAGCTGATCAGAATAGCGAGAAGAAATAAAGTGATGATGATGATGCTGCGAAGTTCACTTAAGATAAACTGTGTTTGTAAGAGATTCTTAAAGCAGAAAATTATGTGTTTAATAATTATAGACTTAATAATTGGATGCATCAACCGGCTATGCGCCATTATGTAAGTTTCGAAAAAATACTTTAAATTTTAAGTCAATCTTCACTTTTTTTTTGCAAATGGCCCAGATAGTCTTTCGACATTCCTGGTGTTCTCTCCTGGCATGGCGTACTTGTAACCCACTTCTGAGGAGGTTGGGGCGCCTGGAAGGCGGGGTTACGTTGCCCCGATGATATGATGGGTGGTGGTGATGATAGTGGTGCGCCAGAAGAGTCCCTAATCCTAAGCTTAATCTAAGATGAATATGAATGATGATGATTGCGATGGCCATATGATTTCCACCTGTCTTACAGGTGAGGAAAACCCCCGATAAAAACCTCACCCAGAAAAACTGTCCCGACCGGGGATCGAACCCGGGTCCGTTGCATGACAAGACAGCACGCTACCTCGAGACCACAGCGGTGGACCTCTTCACTATTTATTGTAGCTCCAAATTAACAATAGTGGATATTATATGTTATTTTCCTTGTTTGACAGTTATGCATCAACAATCTAGGAGCGGGAACATTTGGCCCTTATCTGCATGATGCAAAGTTTAGATTATAATTTATGAAGATCTGGTTTCATACCCGTTTGTTGCAAAACACAAAATCTCTGATAGGACTGATGGCGTTTACATTTTATTTAATAATAAGGTTGTATTAAAGATTTGAAGCTAAAAGTGTGCGTACAGTTACTTCATGAGCCAGTGCAACAGATGACATCAAAATATTTTTTAAATGGCACTTAGCCGTTTGATGCACAACATTATCCAATTGTGAAGTAAATAAGGAATATTTTTTTTTGAAAACTAGTGTGAAGTGAAATTAAACAGCCTCGACTTGTTACCATGCCTCCTTAACTAGCGATAATTATATCTTATATAGGTATTACAGTTTCCGCACAATAATGAAAAAACAAAATATAACCTACGTTAACAATAAGATGTTAATTATAAAATGTTTATCTGGTGAGTCAGTCGTCCTCGACTAAATTGTTAAACTTCTCCATATTGGAAAACTTGATGTAGTTTTAATAATTTAGTTGAGGACGACTGACTTACCAGGTAAACATTTTATAATTAACATATTTTTATATAACCTCAACGGTGCTTTAATATGAATTTCAAAAGTGTTGATTAACAATAAGAGTCCTCTTTATTGTATCGTGTCAGTAGAGATATGTTTTTAAACATAATTGGAAACATAATAGATAGAATTTTCAAACTAGCGGGAGAGACTGAGGTACATATGGGAAGTGAGAGTGAGCGGAGATGAGAAGATATAATTAAAATGTTATTCTATAGTGAAAAAACAAATTAATAAAATTATTTCTGATTATTATGTTTGAACTTACCGTGTTTTGTAATTCCCCACAAAACTTGTTTCAATTAAATTTATATTAGGTTTTAAATTTTATAATTAATGCTATTTACAGTCTTCAATGAAAATAAATTTATAGTCGAACCTCTTACCACATATACTGAAGCCAGTATAGGCCTATCAGTAGTTTATTTGATGTCCTCTATAGTTCAGGCTGGAAAGTAAAAGAGGAGATTTTACACTCCACCCCCCTCGCTGTGCGACCACACACCGGGCAGACATTATCAGTTTGCAATCCATGATAAGAATGTAAGCTCACCAGGGAGACTGGCAACCCCATGTGGGGTTTCTCAGAAACAACTTGAGAAATTTGATGTAGTGGTGTGTATTTTACATCCCCCTCTCAACTACAAAGTCCTCCCGACTCTTGGAAATACGAGCATCATTTGCTAGGGAAACGAATAATTCTTTCTGTTCGTTTCTCCCAGCTAACAAATCTTTCAAACGCAAAGGCAGACCCTTCACATTTAGTAGACTCTTCTCCACCCAAAAATGTTTAAAAGTTCTCACCTGATGAGCTGGAAGGATCGGATGTCCTTTTGAAGTGGTATAACCAGAATAATGTTTTATGTTCGGTGGAAGTTCACAAAAAGAAGGCTTGGTTACGCTGATTATATTTGGTTTTAATATTAGATTATCGCCTGATATGCATCTGAGTTGTAACACGAGGCAAAACGTTTACATGGCATGTTTGCATACGTAATGAGAGTACGTGGGAACACTTAACATTACCTGCCCAGGCGACACACCTCCAGACATATTACTCCAGCAAGTTCTTTCTACAAATACTGTAGGATATCGTGTTTTCTAAATACAACTAATTCTTAAATTATAACTTGAGAATAAAGTTCTTACATAACATTTCGGACCAAAGAGAGATGAACAGACAGCTGAATGAAGAAGACTTACATAACAGTGGACTACATGGTCTTTATAGGATGCCAGATATAATAACAGTTAAGTCTTGTAGACTGCGATGGGCAGGGCATGTGGCACGAATGGGGAATGAAAGATGTGCATGAAGCTTCTTGTAGGACAACCAGAGAGAAAACGCCCAGTTGGTAGACCAAGAATGAGGTCGGAGAATAACATGAACCATGATTTGAGGGAAGTAGATTATACAGGGAATGATTGGAAAACATTAGCTCAGGATAGGGATGTATGGAAAGCTTATGTCCGTGCGGCCATGAACCTACGGGTTCGATCGTACCAGTTAGTTACTTATAATTTTCCACCGCTGGGGTCCCGAGAACGATTCTTGGTCACTCCAAGTGGGTTACGGAGCTTGGGCAGATTTCTCTCGGCGTTTTCTCCCGTTTTCCCCTGCCACAATTTAATTCCACCATTTCTCCATACTCATTTCATCCATTTCGTTCATCTACCTCCGTGATGATGCGTCAGATATGATCGACCGGCCGGCACACATGTCATTCATAGACCTCTATATAGGAGGCTTTATCTCATCTCATCCCTCGACCCGATCGTGAGTTGGACACGAAAATATTTATAATATAATTTTCGTTTAGTAAAACTGTCCCTTTTTAAATCGTCTCCGTCAGTTTTTAGGACTTACGTCCCCCGCGTGACTTAACAAGCCAGTGCCTTTAATCCAGTCGAATATAAGCACTGAGTCCGAAGTATGTATTAGACAGCTATACAGTGGGTGCCCCTCTGAGAGTGTAGTTATCAGGAAGCCAAACTCAGCTGAAGACAGCTTAAGACAAAGGAGAGAAATAGATCCCTACTCTGTTCAAAACCAAGTTACATCTTTATCCATATGCAAACTATAGGTAGTAAATGTATTGCTGCAGATACAGCGCCATGTGCAAAATATGGGAAGTAATAAATATATTGCTGTAGATAGAGCGCTATGATATTATTATAACTCCGTGTTGTAATTACTGCAGACATGATTTGACTATTTTTATTAACTATTAATAGGTAGCTGCTATTATACGAAAGTAGTATATTCAGTTGATTTATTCGTATAAAATTACTGATCTTTTACGAAGATTATTTAAATTTATATAAAATGTTTTATGTTACAGGTAAGATTCGCTGTGACGACAGTCATTGTTCTCAAGTATGAACGTAAGTAAATTATTCTAACTAGCCTATACTGGAGTTAGCGCGATACAACCGTTTGGGTTGTGTCATCGTAATCAATGTCACGTTACAGGTTGTTCAAACATCTCTTCGCGAAACAAAATAACAATATTTGTTTTAATTTAGTTGAATAGTTAACGAGTCCCACATATACTATATGGGACGGGGTCCCACCCACCATCATGAGAAATAATAAATGGAAAAGTTATTTTAATCAGTACTAAATGTGCATGCAGAACAGGCTATTGAGGAGGATGATTTACAGACAGCACAAATCTTAGTCAAATAATACTAGCAGAACTGGTAATATAAAATCTGGAGCGAGAAAGTGATGAACAAGTTACGTCGGTTGATTAGTATGATTTGGGAAAGAAAGGCTCTTCCAAATGAATGGAAAGAATCGAATATCGTATCAATCTAAAATAAAGGAGATAAAATTGATTGCAATAACTACGTGGGCATGTCATTACTTTGAACTTCGTACGAAATTCTAACAAATATATTAGTATCCAGACTTATTCCCTATATTAAAAATTGTAATATGCGGATTTAGAAGAAACAGATCAACAATAGATCAGATTTTTAGTAGGCCCTATAATATAATTTTATTTACAGTAATATGTACACATACAATAATTCAAGGCTTGTAGAATGTAGTTTGCGTCAGATGATTTATTTAATACATTCTCTTTAACTTTCGCAGTCACTTTATACATTAGTTTGCCTATGAAGACAGTTACTTGCTCACAGGAAATCTGATTCAACGGGATTCTCGGTCGCTTTTACTTGCATTCTATTCCCGCACATGCATTTTGCATTCCCTCCCATTTCTCTGAATACACCAAGCGCCTCCGTAGAAGCAACGGAAGCTCGGGGAACCAGATTCCAGCGATAGTGAATATGTAGTTGACCGGTTCTAATTATTATCCTTTTATATTACAATGACTCGTGTATCACCTGGTTCAGTTTGATATTAAAATTCAATATTAGAATGTTATATTACTATTAAATAGATACCCAAAATATAAACATTTTCTTCAAGGATATTCACGATATATATATAATTCAACCACTTTCAACTTCACAATGTTTTTTTAAGCTCTTTATTGGGTTTCAATAGGCGAACAAAACAATAAAATTGAAAGAATAAAGCTTGTGCCATGTCTGTATTAACCCAGGAACTACTTTTCAAATAAGTTAATACCGTGACAAGAAATTGGAATTTTATCACGAAATTAGAGATGTATCACGGAAATGGGCATATATAGTCTATATAGGGCGTGTGTGTATATATTCGGCGATTAGTCTCAAAGAATGCCGCGTGCAGTTATTTTATATTTGTGCAGTTTAAAACAGGTTTTGATTGTGAAATCAAACTGATATGCTATATTAAAATTGGAAATCAAGTCAATAAAACATATATTGATGGGAGCGGATAGTTTAATATAAAGAAATAAATTAAAAATGTAACTTGAAAATTGTTTTGAAATGTTAAAGCTCAGCCGAACAACAACTTGGAAAGTGCACTACATTCACCTGATGATGTTCATTCAGAAACTAAAATCGGTAGATATTTCCTAACATGTTCCAGTTGTTTCCTAGAAATAAGAACTGGATTTACAAGATCTGTAGTTCGCTGTGTACACTTCATTGAAAGCAGATATATCATAAGAAATTAAATTCTTATGAATCCTTTGTGACTAAGTAGTTTTTCTAGGAAACACATGGTTTTCATTATATTATTGGCAGTAGTGCACTATTCAATAACACAAAGAAATTGGGATGGAAGTAAATATCAATACAATTATGTATATGGTCACACACAGAAATACATTACACGTGTATAATGGAAATAGACAGCTAATGATAAATGAGGGAAATTTTGAAGAAACTCACTGGCACTATCGAACCCCTAGGTTCATGGCCGCGCGGACATAAGCTCTCCATACATCCCTATCCTGAGCTTATGTTTTCCAATCATCCCCTGTATAATCTACTTCCTTCAAATCATAGTTAATGTTATTCTCCCACCTCATTCTTGGTCTACCAACTGGGCGTTTTCCCTCTGGTTTTCCTACAAGAAGCTTCCATGCACGTCTTTCATTCCCCATTCGTACCCTGCCCATCGCAGTCTACGAGACTTAACTGTTCTCATTATATCTGGTTTCCTATAAGGACCACGTAGTTAATTGTTGTGCAGTCTTCTCCATTCACCTGTCCATCTCTCTTTGGTCCAACAATTTTCGTAAGAACTTTATTCTCAAATACTCGTAATCTTCTTTCCTCCCTTAAATATATTTCGCATCCATATAATATAACTGGTAGAATAATAGTTTTATATATTTTCAGTTTAACGTTTTTTGAAAGGAGTTGAGACGTCAAGAGTCTCTGTATTGCATAATAGCATGCATATCCAGAATTGAGCCTATGTTTAATTTCTTTGGAATTTAAATACCTAGGAACAATAATCACAAATTGGAATGAGATGCACAAAGAAATTAAACATAGGTTCAATTCTGGAAATGCGTGCTATTATGTATTACAGGGACTCTTGGCGTCCAACTCCTTTCAAAAAACGTTAAACTGAAAATATATAAAACTATTAGTCTTCCAGTTATATTATATGGATGCGAAACATGGACTCTTACTTTAAGGGAGGAAAGGAGATTACGAGTATTTGAGAATACACTTCTTAGGAAAATGTCTGGACCAAAGAGAGATGAACAGACAGGTGAATGGAGAATACTTCATAACAGTGAACTGCATGGTCTTTATAGGAAGCCAGATATAATAAGAACAGTGAAGTCTCGTAGACTGCGATGGGCGGGACATATGGCAAGTAAGGGAGATGAAAGACGTGCATGGAAGCTTCTTGTAGGAAAACCTGAGGGAAAAACGCTCAGTTGATAGACCAAGAATGAGGTGGGAGAATAACATTAACCATGATTTGAGAGAAGTCAATTATACAGGGAATGATTGGAAAACATTAGCTGGGGATAGGTATGTATGGAGAGCTTATGTCCGCGCGGCCATGAAGCTATGGGTTCGATAGTGCCAGTTAGTTAATGGCAGTGGTGTGGAGTTAGTGCTTTTTGTGCAATACTACCAAGAGATGTTCCATACAGTGTTGCTGCTAAGTTGTGATTTTGGAACTTACATTCTGACTGTTGTGGTACCATTACCACACAAGAAAAAAATGAATGAGGCTCAAAGTATTAATATAGGCCTATTGGATTCTAACTCTCTACTTCAGAGTCCCAATATAGAAGTTAATAAAGCAGATGAAATAAGTAAATACAAAATTCTTAAAAAAGACAGCTCGGATGAACCAAAGTTGACTAAAGTAATTGCATATTAGATGACAGTACCTTATACAATGATGCAATCCCTCAATCTTAATAATGGCGTAATTAGCTTACCGTAATGCCCTTCCCATTACTTAGTGTTTTATTTAACGTCATTGAGGTCATCAGCATCAACTTAAAATCTGCCCTTAAAAGGCCGATCAGTTTTGCTGAGAGATATCTTACTCCAGAGACGACGTAAATCTGCGTCTTTATTTCCCTTCCGAAGGCAACAGCACTCAGGAATTTTAAAATAAATTTCACGAGGCACAATCCGTTGAACTCAGGTCAGACTATTATGCAATATCATGAATTAGGTATTAGTAGAATTAATCATATTTTAGTAATTATACGTGGCATTAAACATTTTTCCTACATTAACCTTAGTATTACGACAAATTAAATTAAGAGGGCCGAATTGAAATAAATATTCGTTATTCGACTTACGAAATGAGACCTGTTATTATTGCAACCGCGTATTTTGTTTAAATTTATCAAGAGATAAAGTCGTTCAGTTCACGAAAATCATGTCAGTATCTACCATGAATGTGCATAGATAATTTTTTTGTTTTTACCTCAAAATACTGTGATTTGCGATTCGAACCCATAATTAAGACTTATTTCAGGAGATTTTTTCAAAACTAAACATGACCAGCACATTAAATGTTTCATGACAAGCTAAAAACTCCTCTTATTATTTTTTATTTTAATTTGTTTTATGTAAACAGCTTTATTCACACGCTGGGATATGTTCACATTTGTTAGCAAATAAAGAGCTGCATTATAATTAAACAATAACTATTTATTTATTTATTTTTAATTTGCACGTAGACAAATGCAAGAATAAAGGTTACTCAGAAAAACATTGGAATTGTGTCCACCTGGAAGAAGAAGGAAAGGAAGATCTCGAAACTCGTGGATGCAAGAAATAACTGGAATGAGAATAAGAGTACTGGAGGACATGGAGCGGATGGACAGAGACGAGAATAAAACTCTAGGCACAGAAAAATGTGTAAACATTGAAAATCTGTATATAAATAAATTTAATTTGGACATGTTCAGCTTTAAAAAAACCTTGATATTTACTGCACCCCAAGGAGTTGGTGCGGGACGGGGATTAACGCATGTGGAATATCTGTGTTGAGTAATGGCTCATCGCACAATAGTTGGTGATCAAACAATGCCACCGAGAATTTGACGGCGATATTCGAGGGAGTTATAATTTATGGGGTTTTAAAATTTACTGTCCATTGTCCTTCATTCTAGTCACAGCAGGCGCTCTTGAAGTTGATTAGTGGTCAAGGGCACGGAAACAAGAGGGTTCAAGACCAGCTGATAGCAGATTTTCCCTTCGTAATGACTTTGAAATGCCACCTACAGTTGCCTTACCGCATGAGGTTTCAGCGTGAAATTTCAAAACCAAGAGGAGACTGTATCTGTTTGAAAATGTCAGAATTAGACATCTCTTTTATTGTGTGTTCACTGACTGACGCGCATGACGTGAAAACCAGTTTGATTTCTTAGTCCCTTAATGAGATTTCTGAATTTAATTCTGAACAGCAATAATACGAAATATATTTTGATCCTCTTGTTCAAACGTGGTATTTAGTAAACAACAACATATATAATATGTATATTTTTTGTGTGTCGAAAACTCATAAGAGTATATTAAACGGGGTTAAAAGTAAATTTGAATAAATCATTTTATTTATCTTGTAGTGATGAAAAGGAAGATGGAATGAGATATATCAAAGAATGGGGTTCAAAATTAACTCAAAATATACCCAGGAAATTGAGATAAAATATAGAATTAAAAAAAGGCAGGTACCAAAGAATAGATACCAAATTGCAAATTTATAAATCCATAAATAAAAGCACGCTAACATACGGTGCAGAAACTAGGCAATTGAATAAAAATTTGAATTTAAACCTTATGTCTATTGAAATGGATTGTTTTAGACGCTCAACCAGACATTCTAAATTGGAAAAAAATCAGAAATACAATCATCAGACAACAAATGAAAGTCAAAAATTCAATATTAGATTCTGTGAGATACAGACAACAAATGGTATGGTCATATACCTAGGATGCTAGAGAAAATATTATCCAGACAAGCTTTGGGATGAATTCCACCTGGAAAAGGAAAGAGAGGATGGATGATGTAAGAAGAGGTATGAGGGAGCTAGGTCTGGAAAAACTGGAATGGGAAGATAGAGAAGACTGGAGAATGAAGACACAATTTAAAAAAAAACTTTGGGCACAGGAAGATGTTTTATTAAATTGTAAACATGTTTATAAATACATATTTTTTGTCCCCCGCCGTAGCCAAGTAGTCAGACGCATCATATCTTGGCGCAGAGTTGATTTGAATCCCCATGACGAATTTTTTTTTTCATGGCATTCCCACTGGTTTTCCTTCACTTACTGTACGCACCACATCTCCTAACCATCACACTCTGCGATACTGACTTACTGTTCTTACGTCTGGTTTACCATTATTAACGTGCAGATCACTGTATCATACATTCATCTGTTCGTCTCGATTGGTCCAAACATTTTGCTAAGCACTTCATTGTCAAATGTCTCCCACCATAGACGGTCTAAGGCATGATTCCTTGGTGCAGAGCAGTTCGTTCGAGTCCCCATGATGGAAGAAATTTTCTCGTGGAATTTTGGCCAATATGGGACCGGTGCCCATCATGAATCGTGAGGAATTTGAGTAGCTACAATAAATAACAACTCCAGATTCAGAAAACTACAATAACTGCTGCGAAACTTCCATGTGGCACTCATATCCAGGTTGGATGATCTTCCATCTCTGTAGACGTGAAGCCTGCATCCGGCTGGAGGAATTGCCTGTCGCGCCTTCTAGTATGTTATTCGGTGTATTTATAATTACTTCAGACGGTCACAGGACATTAAATACTGCTTTAACTGAAAGAAAATAGTTTCCTAAGTAAAAAAAAAAAAATCCTCCTAACTGTATGAGGTGAGCGTGTCCTTCTATACAATTGGCAAACAATAAGTAAACCAAACACGCAGAGTTGTCGTCACTTAGGTGTATAATAACTAACATTTATTTTTTATAGGCCTGATATTGTTACATTGGCTCTTGGTAATGAACTTATAAGACTAATCCATTTTCAAATATACAAGGTGCAGCATAAGTCAGTTAACCTAAAATGCTAACAAAATTGACTCATTATAACCTTATATTTGTCCTTTTTGTTTAGATATAATTTCAGTCGGTTAGGTTTTAAGATGCATTGTTCCTGAAAATGGCCACCATTATATCAAGTTTCTGATCTTGCCGCAACCATGTGCAGTGGTTAACTAACTTATGCCCCACCCTGTATATAGGTGAGGACACTTATTTTTTATATAATAACTATTTTCACTTACTCTATTAAACATTTTAGTTATGTTTTTACTTCGATAAGACTTCTGGAGTAACCTATTGACAGGAGGTTTTATATGTTCGCCTAATAGTTTTGTTGGTCAATTATATTTAAATGTAAAGTTTATTTTTGCCTTAAAATCAGAGTTGTATACAATACTAGCAAGAACAAGCGATAACAACGTTCCTGAGATGAGGAAAGATCTCATAAATTAGTATAGTTATGGAGAAGATTGGAACGTGAGAAATGGAAGAAAAATCCAAGAAAATTAGTTACACTTAGGTAAACCGGATTATGATGTAAGTTATAAAGAAGAGAAAAATAAATTGTTGGATCATTGAGTAGGAACAAACTGGACAGAACAAATGACTGGGGAAGAATATATATTAATGCAATACCCCAGGTTGTCACTTCGACGTTTCTGGTGTTCCTCCTGGCATTGGCGTAATTGTAACTCACTTCTGAGGTTGGGGCGCCTGGAAGACGAGGTTACGACTGCCTCGATGATATTATGGGTGATGATGATAGCGGTGCGCCATGAGTGTCCTTAATAGTAATCTTAATCTAAAGCGAATATGAATGATGATTATGATGGCCATTTGATGTTCGGGGACTGTTTGGGCCTTAAAGTTTCCGGACATTTGTCTTACAAGTGAGGAAAAACCTTACCCAAGAAACTTGTCCCGACCGTTGATCGAACCGGGCCCACTACATGACAAAGCACCACGCTACCAGCGGTTAAAATGTTCGATAATATAAAGATAAATAAAAAACAACAGAGGGAAGAACTTAGAATGCTGAATTCGCAGTGGACGACCTGTATTTGGATAGAAAAATATTAATGTAAATTTTATCGCGAACAAATTTCATCAACGCCTAATGTGTTTTAAATGTAAGCTAATTAACTCACTGGCACTATCGAACCCGTAGGTTCATGGCCGCGCGGACACAAGCTTTCCATGTATCCCTATCCTGCGCTAATGTTTTCCAATCATTCCCGGTATAATGTACTTCCCTCAAATCATGATTAATGTTATTCTCCCACCTCATTCTTGGTCTACCAACTGGGCGTTTTCCCTCCGGTTTTCCTACAAGAAGCTTCCATGCACTACTTTCATTCCACATTCGTGCCGTATGTCCTGCCCATCGCAGTCTTCGAGACTTAACTGTTCTTATTATATCTGGCTTCCTATGTAGTTCACTGTACATTTAATCGAAATTGTTTCAGTAAGAAAAATAAAATTAAGTGCGGTAACGAGATTTTTAACACAGTTTACTTACGAGATATTTATACATTTTGTGATTATTATGTGTCCTCCGTTGTTCTGAAATTCAGTTATGGGTGCGTCGTTTTGTTTAAGATGTTTATGTAATATTTCCGTCTCCTCCCTAAATAAAAACATGAGAGCTGGAAGTGTGCCACAATTTAGAAACCTTTGACCTTGCTGTGGGTGAAAGAAGAGAGGTTAAGCATATAAAAGCGCCATTATCTGAGAGGCCGATAACCCTTCATTGTGTTGCCGTTTGATTGGTGACAGAATCACCGGAAGATGAGCGTGCCTCTGGAATCCCAAATGCCTGAGAAGAGGTTTCACATCCTGTCTAGTTTTGGATGTTTTTTGTCATCTTTTGTATTTCTCCGGATGTCCTATAACCTTGATAATATCTCACAAGGTTCTTCAGACTTCAAAGTGTATCTTTATAGTCTTTGAAATTAAACTATCAACAGTAATCTAACAAGTGGTTGTGTTTTTTTTTCTGAAAAAATCACGAGCGACAAAGTCACGAGTGATTTCGTCTAATGAAAAACAACCTTGCGTTGGATTTGGAGTGACTATTTAGCGAATAATATAACATCAGAAGATAAAAGTAATTATAATGTGAGGCTGTGTTCTGATCTTACTTCCTGGCGATTTCTAAGCCGACTGGTATAGGCTTTTTATAAATACCATGCCTTTACTGTTAAATCTCTTTGGACTTGGGGAAAGTCAATAACAATGATTGTATGAGAAATAACTATTAACAATAATGCAGATTCATTATACATCATTTAATATTTTTTTAGAGCAACAGAACTAACCTATGTTTTTTTCTGGTAATTTTTGAAGTTTTCTTTTGGCATTTTTTGCTATACCATATTGATCGTACGTTGTTGAATAGATATCCTTGTCAAAAAAGTTAATTTGCGGATATATCTCTCATTATGAATTTTAATTTCAAAAGAGGAACAATATTTCTGTTGGCAACACTGACAGGAAGAGGCAAATTCGTCGGTATATGAGATAGTCAACCTAATGAGCTGTACTGTCTTAACAAATAGTAAGTCCTGGTGGAGCATCTCCATTTAACAACATATGATATACAATTATGTACCTTGTATGTAGTCTCATCAACTATTAAAATAATTGAAACATTGTAGATCTTTCGGGACAAGTCTCATCCTCAGCAGAATGTTGTTTTGCTATTGGCCAGCTACTGACTGATTTGTGATGATCTTGTTGATAGGATAGTGTGTAATTGGTGCGTTGTTGTTTAAAAACAAATTGTTGTTCATTCTCATTAAAATCTCTAACTCCTCCATTATATTTATCTTTGCTGGGTTTCGTTTTCTGTGTATGAGAGGGTGTTGTCTATGTTCTGCATATAATGCCCTTCTTTGATGATATATCTTGCTTAAATTGGTTTACTTTCTGCATATTTAAAATCTTTAAATTGTTCTTTAAATCTAATTATTAAAACTTCTGCTGGTTCTTCCTATGTAAAATGTATTATAATCTTTACACGTTATAGTGAGTGCCAGATATGAAGGCGGGCTATGTTGAAGTTGTTTCTTCAGGAAATAACTATTTTAATGGTTATATTGCACCCTTTACATGCCAGGCACTGGAGATGTCTTGAATGCAATGGTCCAAAAATAACGTGGCACTCGCTATAGTTTATATACTTTTGTTGTTAAAATTATTCTTACATTCAATGCTATTATTATGTTGTTTTGTTTATTTCCAGTTTTGTAATTTACGTTTACATTTTTGACGACTCATTTGCATGTTAGCTAAATTTGTTCTTTCTTTACCTGTATACGTGTTATCAGATTCTTTTTCGAGTTTAGTTATGTTGAGTATATTGTTTTATTTTCTTTTTTTTATAATTTTATGTATGATTTATTCATTGTTGCCGTTATTTTTTTAAATTCTCTATCCCAACAGGTAAGGCGTGGGGTTGTAAATGTACTCTAGATAGGGGGAGGGGTTTAAAACTGCGAGGAGAAGAACGTAGATATGACTAGAGACTACTTAATGGTGCGATCAGACACCACTGTTATATGCTGTAGGCATGAATATACAGGTTTCACGATTTCAGAGCTATATTTGAGAATTTTATTTTATAATAGTGTTACCTCCTTGTGTAGAAAATATAAACACCCGCTGAAAAAGTAACAATTTAACCTCTGTCTTGTGCACTCCTCGCATTGTATTCTGAGGATCCAGGTTTAATCTCGGCCGGGTATTTACTTTTTAAAGCCGTGAAAATGCTGAATATTTTTGCAACTCCGTTGTCTTCCATTCTTTCTATATGACCTTTCCAATATTTTCGTCTATCTATAATACATTTGGTTATGTCTTGAATATGACATTTGTCCCTAATTTCTGTGTTGTATATCTTATCAAATAATGTTTTCCCCTGAATAGCTCTTAAGATCTTCATTTCACATGTGCTTATTATTTGTTAGTTTTTGTTGTATCAGCCCTAGATTCTGCTCCATATGCGATAACTGGTCGAACTATATTTTTGTATATGCGTATTTTGCTTTCTATTGACCAATGAACGGGAGAAGAACAAGAGGAAGACCAGCCAAGAGATGGATTGACAATGAATTCCCATCCAATATGTTTTTTCTCCGAGGAGTGATTTTGGAAATAAACAGGATAAAAATCCTAAAAATTATGAATATGAAGAAGAAGACGAAGAAGAAAAGGAAAATCCTGAATATGGGTCCTTTCAGATGGGAAGGAAATACATGAGTTTTGTGTTATAAATGTATTGCAAGTAAAAATGCCTCAACCATGAGTGACTTCTGGCAGAATTCCTCGTCGCTTTCACACTCAGATTTGAATTTCAAGTGGGTTAATTTGCTAAATATATCGTTAAATAAAATATCTATCAATGTTAATATAACATATGTGATACTAATAGAAGTTTTATGTTATTTATTTGAAGCTATAATATTTTATTATCAAGCTTCTGGAAGCTCAAGTGTAAACTTTGTCATTTACTATATTTATAGTCACTTTTCTAGCATATACAGAACCCAAGTTGGCAACAGTGGTGTCGGTATGATAAAGACATTCTACAAGAATAACCGGAAACATTGTATTACTCATCCGATTATTACATCACTTCATGTTTACAAGGTTATCGCTTCGAATCTCGAGGCCACTATTTATATAACATAATACATGCTAATGTTACTGCTCAAACTGAGGCAGTAAGTTGGCAATTTTTGTTACTTTAGCAACAAGCTGCCAGCTTTCATGCGTAGAGAAAGAAGAGAAGAAGAAGAAGAAAGAACTTTGGAATGAAATAGAACATCACGTGTATTTGAATGAGTCATTTCAAAAAGGGATTATCTACTATTTTATCTGAAATTCACCTTTTTCGTTATTCTATGTTTACATACCAACTTCCATCGTTTCAGTGTGAGAACGGATCAATTACACTATTCCTTTACCACTTTCTGACTTTATTCAGTAGCAATTTCAGATTCAGTGCTTTATCCTGAACACGTTGAATCAGTTTTTTTCCCCCTTTCCTGTAAAATTTGATCAGCTGTAAATTATCCCTTTTCGAAATGACTCATTCATTTATATGATTATTATTATTATTATTATTATCGTTTTGCTTACCATGTGTTATTATATAGTTTCCTGTGTGCTAATAATGTTCGTCGCCGTGGCGTAATCGGTAGAGTCCCTTCCTTCCACTCTGGCGACCCGGGTTCGATACCCGACTAGGTAGGAGATTTTAAATGTCTACCTTGGGTCTGGGTGTGTGTCCTGTCCTTGTGTCTATATGTGAGAATAAAAGAAAGTTAACAAAAAGGTAAAACAAAAAGGAAAAACAGCGTAAAAAATAAATAAATTACGCAGAATGCTGTGTAGCTATACAGAATTTGTCCTTAGCCCTTAAATTTGCAATGTATCCTACAGAATACAAAATTGATTTAATATATTTAATATTTTAAATTCTTCAATTCGTCTGTTGTGTGATCTTTCCCATTAATCAATATACAAGAACCCACGACGTGTTAAATTAGAAATAGAAGGGAAAAGTATAGAACAAGTCATGAAATTCAAATATTTATGGGTAGAAATTAATAGCAGCAACAGAATTACAGATGAAATCCTCCATCAAGCAAATAGCGCAAACAAAATATCGGGATGTTTAAACAATACTATTTGGAAAAATAAAAATTTAAGAATAGATACAAAAGTAAGAATATACAAATCTGTCATAAGACCAGTTCTAACATCTTCTTCTTGTTCTTCACTTCCTGGTTTAGGCAAGAGTTGCCTGTTCCATCTTCACTAATAGATCTAAGACCATCTCTTCCGAGGACGTCCGACATCTCTTCTTCCTCTTGGAAAATAATGGAAGATTTTATTTGGTAATCTTCTTTCTTCCATTCTTTCTACATGTTCTTTCCACTGCATCTTGTTCTTAAATATCTTTTCTTTTATGGAGTAGATCTGCAGTTCTTCACGGATATCCTCGTTTCTTATCTGCTCCATTCTAGTGCAGCCTTTTACTCTTCTTAAAAATTTCATCTCGGCTGCTTGGATTTTACTTTCTTGTTTGGTAGTGGTAATCCAAGATTCACTCCTATACAAAAGGACAGGGACAGCCATTGTTTTATAAAATTTTAATTTTGTTTGTTTATGGGCTTTATTATTCAATGTTCTATTTATTGTACCACAAATAGCTTGAAACTGATGTGTTTTGTGTTCAATATCTTTATCATACCCATAGCTGATGTCACATCCTAAATATTTAAAGTGGAATACTTGTTCAATAATTTCGTCTCTAATTACTATTTTTGCACGCAGAGTATTTCTTCCACAAAATGTCATTACTTTTGTTTTACTTATTGAAATTTTAAAATTATAATCGCTACATATTGCATTTAGTTTGTAAGCAGCCAATTGTAACAGATCTTCATCATGGTGTAGTAAGACCAAATCATCGGCGAAAAGAGTAAGTTATTAATACTTGAGTTATTGTTCAATCCTAGGCCATTGTCCATTATAATTTTCCATTGTTTCATAATGTCGATATATATATATATATATATATATTAAAAAGAGTGGGTGATAGACTACACCCTTGTCTAACTCCTTGATTTATTAAAATTTCTTCTGGCCTTTTTCCATCAGTTTTTATCACAACTTTAGTTCTAACATGTGGTTGTGAATGCTGAACAGAAACTCAGAAAACAAAACAAATCAATGAAACAACCGAAATTAAAGTTTTAAGGAAACTCGTAGGAAAATCGCTGAGAGAGAAAATTCGCAGCTCTGTTATTAGAGAAGAATGTGAAATTGAACCTATAAACCTTTGGATAAATGATAGAAGACTAAATTGCAACGATCACATAGATAGAATGGAGAACAGTAGATTAGTGAAGAAAGTGCGTGACTGGACACCTCAGCAGAAAAAGGCCATAAGGAAGACCACAACTAAGATAGAAGGATGTCACCATACCCCGGACCTGTAGTGAATGAACACGCAACAAGCTGCCAGCTTTCATGCGTAGAGGAAGAAGAAGAATATTTTAAATAAAACAGAAGTAAATAAACGAATAGAAATAACTTAAACGTGTGTCTAATTACACAATATACTTAATAATAACAGTCATGGTTGATTTCGTTTTCACTGCGGTCCGCCACATTAAAATAACTGACACAAGAAATCGGTGTGTTGCCAATTTAAGGGCTAAGCTGTCCGTCGCCGTGGAGTAGTCCGGCGACCCGGGTTCGATTCCCGGCGGGGTAGGGGATTTTAAATCTCCATCCTGGATCTGGGTGTGCGTCCTGTCTTGTGTTTGTATGTGTGAATAAGATAAAAAGGTTAACAAAGGTAAAACAAAAAGCAACAACAGTGTAAAAAAATAAAACGACAAAGACAAAAATTTAAAGAAAAGCACATAGTCTGCGGTGGTACTATTAATACTTACGTGATGAGTTGTTATTGTGACAAGTTTCTATAAATTCTCCCCATTGTCGGGAGGCGCGTTTTGAATGTCGCAGGCTGCAAAGAGACTCGTCTTTTAAGGAAACGTAAGTTGGGAATGACTGCTGAGTTGTGTCTTCACGATGGTTTAGCTTCTAGAAAGATCTGTTTCTCGAGGATTTCGAAAGGCTGTGTTTCCAGATTTTGGACTCTCGCATATACATAGAGACGGTGCTATCAAACATATTGTGTTTCCAATATGATGATTTGGTATGAAAATTGTATTTCATTCGATTGAAACTTTCCTCAAAGAATCAATAATTTTACTTTTATCTCCAAAATTCACCCTCTCTGAATAATATCGAAATATAGATTTATCGCAGCGTTTTTTTAAATAACGATATGTTCTTTTGTTATAATTAGGAAAAAATCACAATTTCCGGTAGAAAATAAAGAACGCAGAATAGTAAATTAAATAAAAAACTTCGTTACATCTCTTCAGTCGATTTCACCTGCACATGTATTGTGTTAAATAATGAATTTTAGGGACTGTTTAACTCGTGCCCCAAATGGTAATCAATGACTAATCACGCTTCAATATATTCTGTTTTACAACCAATGACAGTCGTGTTTTACCTCACTCTTTATCGGTTTATCTCTATCAGCTCCTTCTTTTATGATAAAGAAAGCCCCTCCTTCTTAATATTCTGAACAGGTCAACACATTTTATTTCTCCAACAAATACATTGAATCTTCTTCTTCCTCTACTACAAAGTTTAGGCTATGCAGCCTGTTCCGGAGAAATTAAAAGTGGAGTCCATCTTCTGCGTGGTCGGCCAACATTTCTTGTTCCTCTGGGATTATACAGGAAGGTTCTTTTTGGTATTCTTTTGTTGTTCATTCTCATTAAGTGTTCTGTCCATTTCTTATTATTTTCGCTGATTTTATCTTCAACTTTATATATATTTAATTCTTCTCGTATAGTTTCATTCCTTATTCTATCCGCTCTTGTGCATCCTTTCACATTACGTAAAAACAGCATTTCCGCAGTCTGTATCCTGCTTTTATCCCTTGATTTCATTATCCAATTTTCACTTCCATACAACAACAAAGGAACAGCCATTGTTTTATATAATTTAAGTTTCGTATCTTTCCTTGTTTTCCGACCTAAGGTTCTTTTTATGGTTCCACAAATAGCCTGAAATTTATTTACTTTATTTTCTATATCTTTATTTTCTCTATAAGTTATATCACATCCTAAATATTGGAAATGTGATACTTGTTCTATTATTTTGTTATCCAGTACAATTTTTGATCTAATTCCATATTTACCAATAAATTCCATTACTTTTGACTTATTTATTGATATTTTACAATTATATCTATTGGCTATTAATTTAAATTTATATGCTAACATTTGGAGCTCATTTTCAGATTCTGCTAAAAGTACAACATCGTCAGCGAATAATAAAGCATTTATTTTATCTTTATTATCAATTAATATTCCTTCATTAGTTAAAACCTTCTTCCATTCTTTTAGGATATCGTCCATATAAATATTAAATAATATAGGTGAGAGTGAACACCCTTGTCGTACTCCTTGGTTTATTTGAAAAAAATGTCTTATTTTTAATCAACTGAGGGTCAATACAAATATTTGTTCCATAGTACAAGCTCTTAACAGTTTCTATAATCTGAATAGGGAGGCCTTTTTCTTTTAGGATATTCCACAATATTTCCCTGTTTACTCGATCAAATGCTTTATCTAGGTCTATGAATAACAAATGTGTTTCTAGGTTTTTTTCTTGTCTTTTGTTTATTATTTGATCCAGGGCAAATACTCCATCGGTACACGATCTTCCTTTTCGGAACCCGTTTTGTTCTTCTGCTAGTGTTACTTCAGTAATTCGTTGTATTCGTTTTGCTATTATTCTAGCATATATTTTATATCCACTATTTAGGAGGGTAATGCCTCTAATTAGATGGTTGGTTTCTTTCCCCTTTCTTGTAAATTGGTTTTACTATACCTTGCCTCCATGTTGCTGGTATATTATGATTCTCCCAACACATATTAAGAAAATTCAAGAATCTTAATTTAAAAAATATATCTGCATATTTAATTAGTTCTGAATTTTATTGATGTCATCTGGTCCGCTAGCTTTTCTATTATTTGTTAATTTGAGCGATTCTTCCAGTTCTTCCATTTGTATTTTATCTACTTTCAAATTCTCACGTTTTGGTTCTTCTTCGTTTTCATTCTCGTTGTACCACAGGTCTCTGAAATATTCTATCCAATGTTCTTCTGATATTGATGTAGGTATATATGCAGCTTCTTTTTCTGATTTATTTAAATATTTAATTGTTCTATAAGCATTCCATTGTCGTCCATGTAGATCATGTTCTGGATTAGATACATATCGATCCCAACTGTCTTGGTGGGATTTCCTAACAATTTTCTTTGGTTCCTTTCTTTTGTTATAATATATTTCTTTTGTTTCTTCAGTTATCTTTTGTAAATATTGTAAATATGCTTTCTTCTTTTCCTCTATAACTGTTTTAATTTCGTCATTCCATATTCTTAGTCCTCTCTTCTTACAATTTTTCCTTCTTAATCCTAGAACTTCATATGCTGTTTTTTTTAGAGCCCAATCGATGTTGCTCCATTCTTCTTCTATATTATTATTTATTTCTCGCTGTAATATATATTGAGATAATCTATTTGCTTACAACTTTCTTATACTTTCTTCTTGTAATAAATTCACTTTATATGTTTCTTCATTGTAAAGTTTTCTTGTTGTTGGTTTCCTCCATCTTTCTAATAATTTTATATTACATGTCAAGAGAAAATGATCTGTTCCTACATCGAAACCTCTATATACTCTTACATCTGTGACCCAGGGTATCAATTTTCTGTTTACCAAGAAATAATCAATAATTGATCTTAATCCTCTAGCCGACCAGGTGTACTTATGTATTTCTTTCTTTCTAAAATAGGTATTAGTAATTCTGTATCCATTAAATATTGCAAATTGTCGAAGTTCTTTTCCACTATCATTTTCTATTGTTTCTCCTTGTGTATCAATTATATCAGGTATAGGATGGCACCCTATTCTTCCATTAAAATCGCCTCCAATAACTATATAATCATTTTTATTTATTTTATTCACTACTTTTTGAAGTTCTTTATAAAAATGTTCAATATTTTCTTTTTACCCTTGTTCTGGTGCATATATACATTTTATTGTCATATATCCTCTTTGTATTTTAAACCTGACAATAATTATTCTTTCTGATATAAAAGTATAGCTATGTATTTTCTTCCTCCAAATGGGGTCTATCATTATAGTTACTCCAGCTGATGCACGTTGTTGTCTTTCTACACCATGATATACAAGGAGGTTATCTTCTATATCCTGTGTCCCTTTCAACTTTTTCTTTGTTTCTGTTAAGAGCATTATATTTGCCTTTTTCTTTTTCATTTCACATAAAACTTCTGTCTGTTTATTATTTAACCCTCTTATATTCCATGTTGTCAATAGTAAATTATTCTTTATCATTGTCCTTTTCTTGCCTGGTCCATCATCAGTGTTTCCGTCCGGCTTACTCCTTCTCTTTTTAGTAATAAAATATTCATCTGGCCGCCTTACAAGGGCTGCGCAGATATAGTTGGGTGGTGGGATTGCCACCTTACAGCCTCCCAACTTGCTTCAGCTTTGTTTTTAGGGTGCTTTCCCTTAGGTAGATTGCCTTCTCTTCGGCTCTGAGCTCTACCTGCCCATTATAACCGTCCAATCTGGAACAGACGTTATGCTGATTTTGGTTCACCCCGGGTATTTCATTTCCCCGGTACCACCTATATTTAGGAGGCATTCCCCTATCCACCACCTGGGGAGGCGCCCGATGGGGGACCAGCAACCCCTCACGGGAATATAGCATATAATGAACAGATCCCTTGATTTTACAGAGTTGTTTACTAAAAATTAAATGATAACCTATAATGTTGATTATAATAATATTATATAGTTTGATGTGTTTCATTATTTCTCCTCTAGGGTATATTCTTACAATATTACATCCTATTTGGCAATAAATAATATGATCAAGTTGCAGTGAATGAACATAACCTCACATTTCTGATTTTTTTCAAACATCGCCGTTTACATTAAATATATAAATATTTTAGAATAATTATATTTAAATAATGATTTTCTTAGTACACAGCTTAAATTTATTAGTTAAATTGTCCTAAAAAATGCCATTCTTGATTTCCAAATCCTCTAGACAAAATGGAAGTCATTCGTGGCATTACTTATGACTATTAACTCATGCCCCAAATGGGAGTCATTGACCAATCACATTTCAATGAATTTTGAGTTACAACCAGTCATAGTCGTTTTTCGCCTTGAATTTATCAGTTTAATTTTATATTAAAATCAAGTTCCTTCTTTTTAACATTCTGAATACGTCAGAGCATTATTTTGCAGTGACTGACTCTCTAAGAAGTACGGCTACCAGATTGTATATATAGTGCACGAATGTAAACAGATACTTCTTGCGGGATATAATAGAAAAACATTCGTAGTAATTGAATATACCACATTAAAAAGGAACCACTATTTGCATTTTCTTAAACGTATTATTTCCCAGAAATTTACGTTCTTGAAAAATATAATTTACATCATAGGACACCAGAAATTAATTAATAACGTATAATGTTGGTTATAAACAGTTTGATCTGTTTCATTTTTTCTCCACTAGGGTGCATACTTGTAATAATAAGGCAATAAATAATATGATCTGGTTGCAGTGATGAACAAATGAAACATAAACGTGTCTCATTTGTTTTTAAACATCGCCGTTTACATTAAATATGTAAATATTTTAAAACAGCTATGTTTAAATAATGATTTGTGAGTAAACAGCTTAATTTTATTCGTTAAATAGTCCTAACAAATGCCACTCTTGATTTCCAAATCCTCTAAATAATTTGGAAATCACTCGTGGCGTTACTTATGATAACTTTTCATGATTACTGGATTTTTAACGTACCTATATCATAACTGTTTGGAGCCGGAAATATAAAGGATTGACAAGATTTAGAAGAGAAGAAAATTAATGTAAACTATCTGTTTATAAAGAAAATCAAGCATTGTACAGCAGTAAGGTAATTTGAATCTCTACCTGTGTCCAATTATTTCTTCCTCTTTCTCTCTCTCTCTCTCTCTCTCTCTCCTCTCTCTCTCTCTCTCTCTCTCTCTCTCGTTCGCTTTCTCTCTCCCTCTCCCTCCCACCTTTTATAACACAAAACGGACGGTACTTGAGTGAATGTTTGCGAAGGAAACACAAATGTAGCTGGATACAGAGAAGAATCACAATGTAAGGGAGATTTAAAATTGGCAATTTCACCAATAAACGAACCGAGTGCTCGGAGTGGAAGGTACTCAACATGACGGTTAAAAAAGTATCGTTCCCTTATTTAAAACTTTAATTCTTAACAGATACATTGGTTCTTAAATCATTTTCAATTCATTGTGATTTAGGCTTCTCTTGAACATGGTTTGTTCTATTTGAATAATTTGATTACGTGAACATAGGAATTACTAACAGCTGACATGATCCGTTATTCCTGACATAAGTTCTATGTAATTAGGTCGTATTGTAATTAAAAAGATGCCAAGTTCTGGGTCAAACAGTTTGTCCTCTTTTAAATCGACTTTTTTTGTTACAATTCAAGGTCACGTGCAGCAAGTAGATCTACATAACAGACTATCATGAAGGGGCACAGAGCTGTAATGGCGACTTTCAAAATAGCCACAAAACAATTTTTGTTTTAAGGAATATTCCTTCAACCCAAAGTGATTTGTCGCCTGAGGTTTCTGTCTAAAGCATCTTCTTCCCTCAAATCTCTAGTTTCCATACTTCTCTTTACTCCATCCATCCATCCATCCATCGTTCTCTAGGCCTGCCTCTTCCACTTCTTACATTAGCTTTTCAATTAAGGATCTTCCTTGGTATTCTCTCTTCTTCCATTCTTATGAGGTGTCCATACCATTTCAAACGTTTTTCTTTTATTTTTTCCTAATATGTTTCCTCTTCTTCTTCTTAATCGTAATTTGTAGGATTTTTCATCCTGTTTACTTCCAAAATCACTCCTCGGAGGAAGACATATTAGATATGCATTCACATTCACAGTGACAATGAATGTTTTCTTCAACTTCTTGCATAATTTTCCTTATTGTGCTGTTTTTTACCTTATCCCTTCTTGAAATTCTTGTCGATCTCCTCTAAAAGTCCATTTCTACTGATAACAGCATGTTGGCTTGTTTTCTACTTACTGTCTAGGTTTTGGACCCATATAATAAAATGCTTTGTAACAACAAAACAATAGTTTAGACCTAGTGGCAAGGTGATTGTCTAAATGCTCTTATTTCAATCCCAGGCAACAGTGGATCTGATTTTTATTAACTCTAGACTAGTACTGGAACCATTCGACCTCCTATAAAGGTTGAAGTAGGCATT
Organism: Diploptera punctata; assembly: GCA_030220185.1. Lineage (NCBI taxonomy): Eukaryota > Metazoa > Arthropoda > Insecta > Blattodea > Blaberidae > Diploptera > Diploptera punctata. The sequence goes on along the minus strand of JASPKZ010000419.1, from coordinate 846,275 downwards.
CATGGGAGTTATAACGTTAAAATAAATCACAGAATTAACTTGTTACGATACTCGGCTTGAGTCAGTTACAATAAACTACTCCAGAAATATGTTTCTTCTGAAATAATTGATTTTATAATAGCACCAGCCGGTGGGTCCAGGCTCACCCAAAAGATATTCGAATATTCCGGATAACAATTTTAATGGGGATTTTAAATTTAATAAAGAAGGCCTACAACTCAATGGTATTAATAAGCTGTTAGTTTATGCTGATGATGCAGTTCTATTGGGCGACAGCGAGGAGATACTAAAGGCCAACACGCACACACTATTAAGTAACACTAAGAAATTGGGACTGGAAGTAAATATCAATAAAACTAAATATATGGTCAGACATAGAAATACAATATACTAGTACAGTCATTAAGTTCTGAGACTTTACGTCTGAGGATAGGCACCCACAATAATATGAATGTCTCACAAGATGCCGATATCTAGGCGTACACTTAAATAGAATCACATCCTCTTCAAAATAGTCGCCTTTGGCCGTCATGCACGTTTGCCAACGGTGATAGGTACAGTTGTTGGAAGCACCGCTGAAAGATGTTGGTAGGAAGGTCCCATATGGCTTCTCTTGTGGCAGTCATGACCTCTTCGGAAGAATGAATTCTACGCCCACGTAGGATTGCTTTCATGAGATGAAAGAGAAAAAAAAAATCGTCATGTGATCATCACGTTGGTCTTACGACAGGATTCCTGGCACACTGTGCTGGGTAAGGTAACACGAGACATATCCAGGTCATCAGACATAATGTTGTACCAAGTACCATGACTGACCCTTACCACTGCTTCCAGATCGTCTACTGATTGGGAGCGGTTACCACGCACCAATGTCACACCTTCTTCGATGTTGCGTTTAGTTCGAATTGTTTGTGGACGACCAGTACACACATCATTTTCCAAACTGTATCTTCCTTGCATAAAACGTCGATGCCACCTAAACACAACACTGCGACTGAGTGCGTACTCACCGTAAACTTACTGCATCATTTGAAACGTTTCGACAGCGGTCTTGCCTAATTTCTGACAGAACTTGATGTTGCTCTAACAGTGACATCTCGAGTTCCGACATGCGCCTTCAAATCACCGTCACAACAAAGACCGTAGTTCTGCTTGCAGTGAATGCACTCAACTGTCTCTTGCTGGGACGAGAGACTAACTGACAAAGTACAATATCACGGCGCCACCTATGCGCTATAGCGTAATACAGCGCCATTATGCGCTCAGTCTCAAAACTTAATGACTGTACCACGTATAATGGAAATGGACAGCTAATGACAAATGAGGGAAATGTTGAGGAAGTGGCTGAATTCAAATACATAGGAACAATAATCACAAATAGGAATGAGAGGCACAAAGAAATTAAACATAGGCAAAATTCTGGAAATGTGTGCTATTATGCATTTCAGGGGCTCTTGACGTCCCAACTCCTTTCAAAGAACGTTAAACTGAAAATATATTAAACTGTTATTCTCTCAGTTATATTGTATGGATGCGAAACATGGGCTCTTACTTTAAGGGAGGAAAGAAGATTGCCAGTGTTTGAGAATAAAGTTTTAGGAACATTTTTGGACCAAAGAGAGATGAACAGACAGATGAATGGTGAAGACTACATAACAGTGAACTACATGGTATTTATAAGAAGCCAGATATATAATGAGAACAGTTAAATCTCGTAGATTGCGGTAAGCAGTGGTGGCTCTCGTGTCGTAGATTTCCTGCACTTAAATTAAATTCAAGGCTGTATAATGGAACTTCTGAGCAAAATTTGTGGACTCTTTTACTCTCAGATTTGAATTACGACGCTAATGATCCGAATTGTTCAATACATTCGTTAAATAACACAGTAACCAACTAACACAAAATGTTTGTTAAAAGATCCTGTTCAAGTAATGTACTAACTGTTTGTTAAAGTATCCTGTTCAAGCAATGTTGTACTAAATGTTTGTTAAAGGGTCATGTTCAAGCAATGTTGTACTAAATGTGTGTTAAAGGATCATGTTCAAGCAATGTTGTACTAAATGTTTTTTTAAGGATCATGTTTAAGCAATGTTGTACTAAATGTTTGTTAAAGGATCATGTTCAAGCAATGTTGTACTAAATGTTTGTTAAAGGATCCTGTTCAAGCAATGTAGTACTAAATGTTTGTTAAAGGATCATGTTCAAGCAATGGTGTACTAAATGTTTGTTAAAGGATCCTGTTCAAGCAATGTTGTACTAAATGTTTGTTAAAGGATCATGTTCAAGCAATGTTGTACTAAATGTTTGTTAATGGATCATGTTCAAGCGATGTTGTACTAAATGTTTGTTAAAGGATCATGTTCAAGCAATGTTGTACTAAATGTTTGTTGAAGGATCATGTTCAAGCAATGTTGTACTAAAGGTTTGTTAAAGGATCCTGTTCAAGCAATGTTGGACCAAATGTTTGTTAAAGGATCCTGTTCAAGCAGTGTTGGACTAAACGTTTGTTAAAGGATGCTCTTCAGGGAATGATAGTGTAAATGCAAGATGGCGACATGTTGCACCTTTATTTATTACAACTCAGGTGTATAGCGTCACGATATTCATATGCAGCACGATGACCAGCCTCATGGGCTAGTCGGCGTTTCTGACTATTGTTCATGAGGTCCCGGGTTCGATTCCCGGTCAAACTATAGGAATTTTTCCTTAAGGGAATTATTCCTATGCTTGGTCTGGAATTTAGATTAAGTTCAAATTAATAACTCTCCTGGCGCTTCATTATAATTTATCATATATCATATCGTCGGGGTAACGTAACTCCGCATTCTAGGCGCCCCAACTTCAGAAGTGGATTGCAATTAAGCCAATGCCAGGAGGGAACACCAAACATGCCAAAATGACAATCTGGGACATTGAATAAAAAAAAAGTTATTTACGCTCTGTAAAACTAAATGGTGATGTGCAAACAGAAAACAAACAAGTAGAGAAGAGGAAGAGTTTGCAGTTAACGACCTGTCCTTGGGCAGAAAACTATGGATAAATTAATACTGTGAGAATGTATGGAATAAAAATTTGTATACGTACATCAGTTAGATTTTCACATTCTGAATTGAATGAAAAGGAGCGTGAGAGATTTGAATCCCGTGTCAGTTTACTGTGACCCTTGTAAGTGGATGTAAGAGCGAGGTGCACCGTAAAGTGGGTCGTACGAACTGACAACCCCACACAGGTTAGAATTATATTGTTGAAGGACTGAATTCAGCTGCCGACAGGAAGATAATGCTTCTTCACTGTGTGTCTTGTTACCCTGCATTCCATTCACATTCATCTCCTACAATTAAAGTTACGGGACTCTGGTCTCAAGGGACATGTTTATAATGGAAAATGCCTATTTTCAGGGGCGAAACCCCGCAATGAATGGAGATAGAAATGGGCTTGAACCCTTCAATTTGTCTTAAGTCGAAATTATGGTTCTGAATTTAATCAATAAATAAAGTTAACCCTTTTTTGTAGAATCTATTAACATATCGTTACCTACAAAAACTTGTTAGGGGATCCTGAGTGTTTTCTTCGGAGGGGGGGGAGTTAGACGTAGTTACCATCAGTGCCAATTTGTAGATTATTTCCCTTTATTTCCTTGATATTTAATAAAAATAGCTGTATTTTGAATTCTTACATTATTGAAGTTTTATTATTAATTCAACACTTCTCACTGAAGGATAAATTAAATTTGAAGAGAAAAATTTAATCTTACATAATAATTTTAACAATAGAATTTATCGATAAGTTGGTTTCCCTTCATTTAAATACTTCCTTCACCTTTTGCTCTTCGATTCATTTTAATAGCTGAATTTTTCTCTATGGCCCATTTTTTTGCCGATTCTGAATTTTTATCATTTCACACATCGAAATATGGGAAGCTATCAATCATACCGGTAATATTTCCTGGTTTCCTCATTTGTAAAGGCAAAATTTTCTGGGTTAAAAATGCATTAGCAGGACTCACATTCATAATCTATGGCTTATATTTCGTAATATTTTAAAAATTAAATCACAGACAACTCACAAGAATGGAATTTCATAACATAGATCGAACGATTATTTTTAGACGGTAATTGCCAGGGTTTGGATTTTTTTTTTAATTTCAAGGATGGACCTATACCTTCAGTCATTAAAAATATGGCATATTTCAATTTTTTCTCAGTAACAATGTTAGTTGCAGAAATTAAATTTGGTATGTGATATCTATATTGCAATGTGAGCACGTTTGTGTACTTAGATAGAATGTAACTTCAGTCGTTATGGTTAATGAAATATCCAAAATGTCAGCTGAAAATTTTGCATTGTCTTGCCGCTTCCCTGTTAATTTTCCTAAATTTCGATATATTTTAACGATTCTTCTTTTATTTTACTCAATGTTGTAGCTACAAAATATACTATAATTATTTAATTATATAAAGTTTAAATATTTTATTTTAATTTGAAATGGATGCATACTCATTTTTGTTAACATTTACATTAAAAATATTTTTTTTAAATAAAATATGATAGGTACATTACTAATTGTAGTATATTTTGTTCATCTCTGTAAACTACATATACATGTAAAATTTCATCTCGGTATCTTGAAAACTTTGGGAGTTAGCAGGAAAGCCGTATTGAAAACAATTAAGTTACGGAAAACAAGCGACAAACTTACCGAAGATGTAGGTAAAGTAAAGTATAGTAAAGTGATCCCACAACAGACCCGGAGGCCCTTAGGGTAGTAGGAGGTTAAGGCTCCCACTTTTTCTGGACAATCGGCACTTTATGTCAGCCGGGTTGTCGGCCCTGCGTGACGGCCGCCTTTACCCCCAGAAAAGCGTATGGTACTCATTTCCGTTAGAGGCTGAGTCGACCCCAGGGCCATAGTGCCGCCAGAGGGTTTGGGTCAGTTTAAAAATCCTGACCCCAACGGGACTTGAACCCTCGACCCTCCGGCTTGTAGTTCAGTGCCTTAACCACTATGCTACGGCGTGGCCCCACCGAAGATGTAGGTATCTTCTAAAATTAAAGGGTTCACTCGAGTGACATCATTGCACATTTTTAAACATAACTCGAAAAGTAATAGAGATATCAATGAAACTCTTTCACTGATTTAAAGATGAAATTTCAATCTCTGAAAAAAAAAAGAAAACTTTTTTTTACCCTCAAAGGTGTAGGTCTCCCCTTAATGAACCATTTTAACGTTTTGTGTAAAAGAAATGACCTTTTTTAGTTTTCTAACCATAAACATATTAATATTACCCTTTGTCAATTATTATATAGTTTATACAATAAATAATATAGAAATCATGGTAATGTCCGTTTTTATTATCTCAACTGCTTAATATAAGCATATCACTTTCCTTTAATCCATAATCACCAGAGATTATTTAATTTACTGTTTGCTAAATTAATTTATTATGAGTCCTGTAAAAAATATTTGACAATCCATATTTCTTAATTTTCTGGCTCGAAACAATATACTTAGTAAATTTTTAGATACTCGATTTAGATAAAAATAGTGAAATAAAAGCTTTGAACAAATTAAACAATTTCGAAAATAAACTTTATTCAAAATTGATTAAAACTAGGTAAAATAATATAATTCACCACATGCTTACTTTCTTTTGACAAGCTTGGAAATTATTTTCCACCATTTACAATGTTCTTTTTTTTCATTTTTCTAACGATTATTTCAATATATGTTCTATGATATTTAACTACATACGTAACATTAAAACAAGGCAGCCATATTGATTTTAACGAATATTCTATGCAACAACAAAGACATGTTCCATCGCAGCCAACATACATATAGTATGTACTAATGAACTGTACACATATACATCAGAATTTCAGAACTGACTATTTATTTTTGGGCGTTGCATTCTTTCACAGGTTAGAGTGCTGAACTTGCGTTAGGCTTTTAAGTTCGTTAAACATCGTGTATATTTTTGCTGCATCCCTGATTCCATAGTGTAAACCGCTTTGCGTTTTTTGGCGCATGCGCATGGTGTATGATTGGAACTTAAAAAATAATCGAGTCACATGTAAAATATTTCCGAAGATTTTTCACCATCTGTTGTGAAATTGGAAACGTCAATTATCCATTTTCGAAGATGATGTGCATGTGATTTTGCAAATTTAAGCACGTGTACAGTACACTAACTATGCCAAGAATTAAACACGCGTCTGTGAAAGGCTAGCAAAGAGCTAATATATACAATAACAATATTTGAGAATAATTAATTCCGTTTGATTCAAAGTTGTATAAACCATACATGCAATATAAGTGAATGTAAGCAACACTTTTTAAATTAAGACTTTCACGGTTATCGTTAAGTATTCTAAAATACCTTTTCGGGATTCTTGGCTGTGTTTTGCAGTGTTGTCTTCTCGACGTTTTATCACCTCCTGACATCTTCAGGAGATTTTTTCGTGTAAATTTTTTCGTCGTAAACTATGAACAACGGGTTCGATAATGCCAGTGAGTTAGTTAATACTTTTTAATATGCATGCTGTTCTTATGAATTATAAATATGTATTTATTTTATTTTCCACACAACCACAATGATATGTTACAACCAGGTGTACAGAATATCAACAGTCACAATTATTCAGGTTGTAAAATATTTCGAAATTTGCTTACAATGGCATCTACATATTTTACATAACCACAAGCCGTGTGAACTAAGAATGTACTTTTTGGCTGATAAATATAAAAACAGTTATCACTTTCCCCAGACTGTTGTAAATAATGCCTGCATTTTTCCATGTGTATGTTAGGAATTGCTAGTTTTTCTTAAACAAGTAACTTAGTGTGTGAGATATGTCATTTTAAAGCAGGTCTTATAAAATGTTTCTTTGGATATATAGTTTTGTCGATGAGAATTGGTTTTTCCCGATGATAATTGTGTTCTCTGGACCAGCGTTTCTCAATCTGTAGTCCGCAAAGATGGGACGGAATGTCCGCAGACATTATTAAAAATGTGTTCCTAATTAAAATAAAAACAATAATTAAATAAGTAAAAATTGCTCATGTAGATGGCTACCGAACTCTTATGCTACGGTTTACTATACAGCGTGCCGCGCCAGATATAATGCATTCTCGCGTTACGCTCGGCGTGATGCTGGTTTCGCATGGAGCGCATACTGTACAGAGCTTATGTTTATGGAATTGTCGCCAGATGGCACCACATATATCGGAAATCAAAATGACCAACGTTCATAATAAATTCCCAAATGTGTTTACAGAAATGAATGTATATAAACTTGTTTCTGCATAACCTAACGAAATAAATTACATACTATGTAGTAAACTATAAACTAATCTGATGTACACTAAACTGACCCATCGGAACCCATCAAAAATAAGTGTTTGTATATTTATTTCTTAAAATATGTTTTGGAATTAAATGCAAATGTTGGTCATTCACACATATGTCCTGCCATCTGGTGGATTTAATTTTATAAACGTTCACGTATTCCAACTTCAATTCTAATAAAGAACTTTGGAAATAAATTGAGAGGAAAAGTCATAATTTGTGTACATAGATAAACATATTAAAATTCTTTATAAAAAAAGTTTTAAGTATCGTTGCAAAACGTTTAAAACAGTACGAAATATTAGTAAAGACAGAAAAAGTACCTAAGAGCAACAGCATCATATGAATGTTGCATGGACAATCGTAGAATAAATTATTCTTTAGGTCTTATATAAACATATGGCTAATGAAAATACCAAATTTTAGAATACTTCAGATTTTTGCCCGAGCAGTTTTATCAGGTTTTGAATTTAATGGAAGACGACATTTATGTACATCAATAATCCCAAGATACAATATTTACAGCTTTTATTTATCTCTTGACTAAGCTCAAGCCACAATAACTCTTTTTTCTGTACATTTCTGTATTCCTTCATGCTCATATTTTATAGAACATATATAGAACTCGATGATTTGCAACAAAACTACCTTTCGTCGTTAAAATTGGAAAGTTACAAAACAAGTACTATATTTTCGACATTTTGTCATAAAATCTTAGTTTGTTTTTAGCAATTACACCAATGAGTACTGGTAATATCTTCTATATTCTTTGTTTGCGCTGGCAAATTGCGCCCCGGATTCAAGTGATTCAAATACACGATGCGACATGTCAGCGCAATTTCTTTCGCGCCAGCGCTTTACGTTGTAGATAAACCACATCCATTTAAATACATGGGGAGCAATTTTTGCGCTGGCGCTTTGCGTCGTAGATAAACCATTGCATTACGGTACTTTATAATCCATCCAAACTATGAATTTTTCAACAACCAACAAACTCTGATATTTTCAGGATGTGATCGAGAGACGAGATGAAGTCCGTATTATATTAATACTCTACCCGTGTCCTGCACAACGTCACGATGTGCAGTGTACAAACCTATCACAGGAGCAATGATTTAGATGAGAAGTGACGTATTGAAATTTTTGGCAGGAGAAATGAAAATCTGCCTTGCCTCAACTTGGAGTGACCGAGACGCGAACTCTGGACACAGAATTTGAATCCGCAACTATAATTTCCAGTCGGCGTCAGAGAGAGAGTGGTATTTTTTTAAGAAGATTGTCTTGTAGGCGCAAATCTGTTATGTACGTGTGAAGGTAACATATACTATTCGCGATTTCCATTACTGTTTCAAGTAATCATTTGTTGTCCATATTTAAATGAGCTGCTTGTAACTGCGATCAACGGTCGGTAGTACTGACCTAAGAGTTGGATAAAGCGTGTGCTCTCCAGTTGTATTGTTATATTCTTGAAACATTTAACAGTGGATTAGACAGTGGCGTGCGGTGGTCAGAGCAATTACCCCAGCTGTATGACGAAAATGTAACTAGTTTATAAACACTTTTTTTTCCGAATTATTCAGTTTACAAATAGTATGATACTAAAATGCCTTGTATTTTTTTGTTAGATCCGGTAAATATGGAGTTGGCCTACCTTGTTGCTCGAGGTAATTTTTCTCGTTGAAAGGTCTACACGAAAATGGTCTCGTTTGTAAATTATAGTCACTTACATTCGCTTTTACTAAATTGACAAATCACACTTATCAATAACACTTCAAAACTCGTAAAAAGTATTAATAATGCGTTTGAACAAACTCAGTGTCGATATTAAATTCAACTTTTGTCTTCCACAAATAATATATAGACGTTCGTAATAATGAAATTGGTGTTATTCAGTTAAAACTAATATATAAAAATGAACGTTTGTTGGTTTGTTTGTTTGTTCGTTTGTTCGTACTTAATGCGCGGCCATACCGTTGATCCGATTGTGATGGGCTTTTTTGCAAAATGTTCAGGAGATTACTGGGATGAACATAGGCTGTAAGATAGTTGAGATACTCAACTCGTACACCCTTAAAAATACACTTTGTGGTGAAAAACGTGAAAAAGTCCCTTTTTTACCCTTAAATAGCTTACGCTGCGTAAACCATAACAAATACATAAAAATTAATGTACACAGAATTGAATATCTCAAAAGGCTCTACGAAAAAAGTCCGCGACAGCATATGATTATCTCTTACGGATAACTCACAATAAGAATTTTTGTCTTTCATTGATGCCAAGAAGATCGAGACAAGTACGTAGATTCCTGTGCAAGCAAACAGCATATGGCGGGTATTGTTTTACGGATAACTCACAATAACGAATTTTGTCTTTTAGCTCATTTGTGCCAAGAAGATCGAGACAAGTAGATTCCCGAGCAACACGGGCAAATATATATTTTTTTAAATTCAAAATACTAATATACTAATTACCCCCAGCGTGCTGGGGTAGAATGCAGATCACTGGGATTAGAACAGGAACTTTGAATAGAAAAATAACTGAGAAATGTGATTTCAAGCAGTTCACATAAATAGTAGAGCAGGAAATATGACAGTTTATATTTGGAAATAGCAATCATTTGGTGCGGTGATGAAGCTGAACAGAAGCCACAAAGTGTTATTTGCCGAACGAGTGCGTGAAACCTTCAAAAGTCGGACTACATTTAGAAACAAAGAATTATGATACAAAAAATAAAGTTATATAATTTTTCCAGCAACATTAAATTATCCGAAAGATAAAGTTTGGATCATGGGTTCGATAAATAGCAAGGAACCGGAAGGATTCTACCTGTTATGTTTCTTCTTACCCCAAGTTTTGTCTGGGGGGGGGGAAAAAAAACTTCTTCCAGCAATAAATAATGCGGGTGAAAACTAACTATGTTTCTAAATAAGTTACATAATAATAATAATAATAATAATAATAATAATAATTTCTTTAACTGGCAGAATTTAGGTCAACCAGTGAAGTAAGAAATACAAAATGCATTTATGCATTGCGATTACATCTTGAACTAATATTAAACACTACTAAATAAAAATATATAGATCATCGGTTGTTTAATGTCTTTGACATCGTCCGATTCCTAATAATCAATTTTGTCATTCAATCAAATCTCCTGGTTGTAGATGTTTCTCCTTCGTGTATAAATATATTCCCTGACTCCAGGAGGTTTCAGGTCTTCCTCTGCCTCATCTTCCCTCAGGTTTCCATTCCAGAACACAGTTTGGTAGTCAATCCTCTTCCATTCGCTGGACATGTCCGTGCCATCTTAATTTCTGAGTTTTAATATAATCTAAGATAGTGTATTCAATCTTCATTTTCTCCCTTAAACCTGGCCCTCCAGGTTGGGGGTTGATGCTGTAGGCCACCTCCCTCCCATCAGAAAAAAAAATACAATGCTAAAAAAACCTAAATAAAATTACACTTAAAATAAGTGCAATTCTTTTAAACGCTATAATGGTTACAAGTACATGCAATTACAAGTATTCTGTGATTTATCAAGTAACTATGATATTACAAATAAAATTGACACTAGGGCCTACTTGAACAGCTGTAAATTTTGCTTGAAAGTGTCTGTTGCCTGTTACTACTAGCGAATTCCAATAACTGGAAAGTGAGACAATAGAAGATGTGATAATACACTCTAAGCTTTACATATATTATTATTATTATTATTATTATTATTATTATTTATTATTGTTGTTATTATTATTGTTATTATTATTATTGTTATTGTTATTATTGTTATTGTTATTATTATTATTGTTATTGTTATTGTTATTATTATTATTATTATTATTATTATTATTATTATTATTATTATTATTATTATTATTATTATTATTAGTATTATTATTGGGCTTATAAATTAGAAACATTAAATATGGAAGCTGGCGTGCATTCTATAATATCATTGTGCGTTAGGTGCATGATCGCAATGACAATAAAACATAATGTGATATTATCTTGAGATATAAACAAGGAACAAAATGTTCTGACCTGTAAGAGCATGCTGAGAGAAGACATAAAAGCGAATAATAACTTATTTTATGGGTAGATATATCGCATCCAACCCACTCCACCACTTGAATTAGGAATGCAGTTGCCAGTAGCAACATGACTCTTATTATCGAGGATAGGCAACAGGATCAATTCATTTTGTCACGTGTTATTCCACAACCGCTGATCTTATCAACATATATAATTCATTACTTTTTGGCTGTTTATTCGTCATTTTTTGTAAAATTATTTTGTTAAAGGAGTAATTATAATAAACTGTATAAAATTAAAGATCAGTAACTTGCTAACATTCTGGGACCGCTCTTCATTATCCTGGGCTAGATAATATTTTTCAGGTATAAATCACTTCCCTCAAAATCATGGTTAATATCATTTTCGCATTTCATTCCCGGTCTACCTACTGGGCGCTTCCCCTCTAGTTTTCCTACAAAAAGTTTCCAAGTGCTTTGTGCCACATGCCTTTTCCATCGCAGTCTATGAGACTTAATTGTTCTTATTACATCTTGTTTCTCGTAAAATCAATGCAACTAATTATTATGTTTTCTCCATTAATCTACCTGTTATATCTCTTTGTTAAAAACAATGCTAACAAGGGAATGGAATGAACAGTTGTCGTAACGTGAGCAACGCCTGAGACGCCATTTGAAAGTACGCAAGAAATAATAGAGAATCACCAAGCTTTAGATGCAATGGATGAGAAAATAAACTAAACAACACTAAAATAGAAACTTAACTATACACATTGCTGTGAACTAATTTGGAGGAAATATTCAAACAATTAATTAAATAAAAATAAAACGTAGTTTTATTTGATTTTCATATTTATTATATAATTCAGTGAAGAAGGTACAGTGTACCGAAACAGCTGTCACTGAATTATATAATAAATATGAAAATCAAATAAAACTACGTTTTATTTTTATTTAATTAATAAATATGGATTTTCATCAAGTAAACACCAACTCAATTGATTATTCAAACAATTCCCTGTTTAACTGTTGTTTCAATGATTTTGTAGGGACAGCATCTGGCATCATCAAACCTGCTTCAATTTTCTTTGAAAGATAGTCTTGTTCTTTATTTTCCGCTTTAGGGTCATAACGGTCTTGAAGGACACTCGAGGAGACGAATCAATGGTCAATGGAAGACATAGTTGAGGATGGTCGGTGTTGCCATCTTTTGCCCTTGCTTGCTTTGTCAAACTTTTGTACGCGTTTGCCACGTATCGTACTTGAAATTTGATTCGCGTCCTCTCTGGTGATTTCCAACCAATAAAGGTAAAGAGGTTAACAAAGTATAGAATAAAAGATACCTTCCTACGGAAGGTGCATCTAGAATAGTCATTTGAATTAAGAGGTATTAGTTAATCAAGTTATTCTAAGAGTTAGGGGACGTGGCGTGGTGATTGTTGCTCGCGATATGTTGGGGTGTCATCTCCAAAGTCGCTGTCAGTGTCCTCGTCACTGTCAGGCAATAAAAAGTCATCATAGACGAGAGTATGCACCCCCTCCACAATTAGGTCCTCTAACAATTCCGTCTGTATGTGATCAAATTTCGTAAGATCAACTTGGCTTGGCGTTGCTTCTGATAGGCCGAAGAAATCTGCCAATATGTTAACTACTATTGCTGGATTCATGGTTTCCATTGTAGTTTTTATACAAACAAAACTGCCTTTGTAGCTACTTTCTGGAAAGAAAAGAAAAGAATGTCATGGTTAAATGGTTGAAAATTGCAATATAAGTACCATAGTAGTATATCATCATCATAGTACATTCACGAATTTAGGCCATTTGTTGACCTGTTTCGGCCTCAAGAGAAACACCATCCAGAAGTCATATGTACAGGGAAACCGAAATGCTTATGGATATGACTATAGCATCTCTACCTGTCGTCTATTGCACCTTAAAGTTCGTATATCAACCGTTCTGATACCCTTCTTTATAATGCACATATGTGATTTCCCAGCCAGAGACAACTATTTGTCCTATATTGAGGCACTGTTCCCTGATAAGTGTTTTATACTTGTAATCTTTTCTCCTCTATTAATATCAGATAAGAGTTTCGCATCCGTGTAATATAAGAGTGAATCGATGTTTTATATAAGTCTATCTTTAATTAACTTTTTTATAGAAATTCTGGTGCCAAAGAGTCCTTGAAATGCGTAATAGCGTGCATTTTCAGAGTTAAGAATTTTGCTTCATTGTTGTTAAGTGGTCATTTCCTTTTAATAATGTATGTCTAGATATGGTCAATAAGTCTTACTTACAATACAACATATTGAAATAAATACCTGGCAGGTGAATTCGCCCTCAACTAGGCACCTGCTAGGTACTCAATATTTTATTTTTCAACTATTATCTCAACGGAATTTTATTAATACTTAGGTGTATTTAGTTTTAATGATAGTGACTTCCTGCTCCAGCTTTCTTAGAGATTTGCTAGCTACAAATGTAGTGCATTTCTCATAAAACTAATAGCCTATCATTTTATATTTTTTTTTAAATAACCAACGCTTTTTGATACTGAAAATATAATAGTGTCTGTTATAGCCATTCTCTATTTATGTCAATTGCCACATTTTCACCTGAAAGTTACATCGTTTGAAATGCATGTATATTAATAAGTAGGATCTTCTTGGTGATAAACTTGTATTACACAAGACTTAAGTATTGATAATGGTAGCGTCTCTACGGAAACGCGTTGACTCTTTAAACGTTTTAAATTGGTGATTTGGGATTTTATTGATTTTTTAAATTCCTACCAGGGAAATGAAAAGAATTTCAAGTGCAGAAATGGATGATTTAATAAGAGCAGCTGGAAAATCTAGAATGGATAGAATACGAAATAAAGAAATAAGGGAAATTATGGGTGTACAAGAGGAGCCGGACATCATAGACATTATAGAAAAGAAAAGATTACAGTGGTATGGCCATGTCAAAAGAATGCCAGAGCAAATATTGCCAAAAATTGTTACGAAATGGATCCCAATGGAAAGGAGGAAGAGAGGAAGACCGAAGAAAACTTGGATAGAAAGGGTACAAGCAGCTATGAATACCAGAGGAATGGACGAAGATCAATGGATGGACAGAGAGGAATGGCGTTTGGTTTCCGGAAGACGGCGGCAGCTGCTATGATACCAGATGATGATGATGATGAAATACATTTATAATTTTGAATTAATTATTTGTAACAGAGTTTTTTAGTTTAAAATTTTGAGAATCAGCCTTTGCGTTTGTACGTCTCATAAGCTGCAGTATAACCGCACTCTGGCCTGATGATGCGAAATTGCGGTTTATCCCTTAACTGATGATGCTAGTGTGTCAGTTTATTTTAAATTATTAATACGTACCTGGTGTCGCGTTTCACCATCTGAAGAGTCCAAGTGAATTTATTAATGTCCTTGTCTGAACAATGACATTATTTGATGTGGCAGATCCTTATTCTGCACATTTTATATTGTTATTACTAAAAATGCATATAGTCGGCTCTGTCATTTAGTTTACAGGCGGCATCAAAGGCAACTGTTTCCCTCTGGTTTAAAAAAACATTGTTACTGTCAGGTAGAGCCGTGGAGTTGTTGTTAGAGGCTTCAAAAACGCCGCTCCAATCACCAAAAACAGAAAACAGTTATCTGCCAATAATGTCTTCGTATTTTTAAACGACGTTCCCAAGCCTACTCTACGTGGATATAATTATCTTAACAGGGTTGCAACTATTACCTTTTGCAATACCTTTAGTTGGTAAAAATGTGTTCTAGTGAATAAAACGTTACAACGCCGCTTGAAATGCTAAATACTTTCAACACTGATACAAACAACAGAGCTAGCGTTTTATTTCAAGTCTTTAATACGGGTTGAAAAGTACCCCTTAGTCTATAAGACGACAAATAAGTAACGGTCCCACCCACCAGTTTACAGTGTACCAAGCAGCCTATAATAAGTTACTCTAAAATAAAAGGTGCAACACTGAGCTATAGTGTACAATGTTTTTAGAAATTTCCTTACAATCTGGCGAGCCTCTTCTGTTATTCAACGTATGTATTGTTGTTGTTGTCTATTTTTTTTCCTGGAATGGTTCGTGAACTCCATCACTAAATAATTTTATTTGCATTTCCGAAATTAATTTCTCAACCAATGATATATTAGTGTATTCTTCCCTTTAACTAAGTACTCTTCTCTGAATCGGTGTAATGACGTTTATTTGTTAAGAATTTTGTACAAGCGAAATCTGTGGTTCACGTGAGCTTACTACATTTATGGGATGTAAGTTTTGAAAGGACAATGACTTCGATTTTCGGCGGGGTTGTACAAGACCAGCTTTTTACTTACGCGACTTATGCCATTTTTGATGTAATTTAAAGTATTACGACGTGTTAATGATACCATTTAACTGCGGGATTTTACCATCGTAAAAATATTGAAACGTATCATAAAATGAACTAGTGAAAATATGATTTTACGTTGTAACCGTCAGACATGTTGAATTTTTCATAGAATAACTGATATGAAGAGGTCATTTATTTTACGTATCAAATCATATTTAAAATGCAAGGAACCTAAAAGCTAACCAAACCTAAATAATTTACTGTAAACTAAATCAATTACTCTAACCTAAGTGAATTCCAGGGTACGTCCTTTTTATTATTTTACGTGGTTAAATAAGTAGAAGACAAATTCGGACATAATTTGTTGAAGCCACAGATATGCTGTAGCAGTGGGTTTATCAGTGGTTAGTAGTAATCTCATGATTAAATGTACACAATGTGGTTTACACATTTGTGGTTTATCGCTGGTTATCGGTGGTGTATCGGTGGTTAAAAGTGTGATAATCGGTGGTTTATCGCTGGTTAGAAGTAAAAACTGTTGTAACCTTTGTGGTCATGACAGGAAATAGTCCCACTTTATTTTCATATTTACGAGAAAATAAAGAAATGATAATTGCTTTCCCGCAGTAAAATACGTTAAATATAATATTTCATTAATATGTATTGCAATTAGGTACTGTTAAAGTGCGTAAATAAAAAGGCACTCTTCTCCCACCCGGCCCGATTGTCTTATATTTCAAAACTACATGACTTGATAACTATGTTTAATAATTAACATAATTATACTTTTAGAAATATAGGGTGCGGCATAAGTCAGTTTACTACTGCACATGGTTGCAAGGGGAAACATCAGATTCGTTGAAATTGGGGTTTGAATAATAATAATAATAATAATAATAATAATAATAATTATAGCTTTATTTTACCTGGCAGAGTTAAGGCCTTAAGGCCTTGTCTACCATTCAACCAGGTTTAAAAAAATACAAAAGAAAAGTCTTAAATCTAAATTACAATAAATAAATAAATAAATAAATATATATATATATATATATAAACGCTTACAAGTTATGAATACAATACAATTAATATTTATAATGTATTTTGATTTACTCTAAATTTAACGAATTAAATATATAACATGTACAAGATATATAAAAAAACGAGGAAAAGATTAATGACATAGTATAAAATTAAATAAATAGAGAAAAATTAATTATTAGACAACAGGTAACTGTATAAGCGTAACTTAAAGGTGCCAAGTGTGCGGCAACCACTGATATCTTGAGGAAGGAGATTCCAGGAGCGGGCAGAGGCTACTGTGAAGGAAGTAGAATAGGAGGAAGTGCTATGAAGAGGAATTGTTAGCAGACTGCTATCTTGTGACCTAGTGTCAATATTGTGGTAGGAGGATAACTTCTCAAATCTGGACGCCAGGTAAGTAGGAATGTAGGAATTCAGAAGCTTGAAAAAGTAGTGAAAGAGAGTGCAATTTACGTCTGTCAGTAAGACGGAGCCAAGAGAGGTTATTAAAGTGTTCGGAAATATGGTCATAACGGCGAATATTGAAAATGAATCGAACGCAAGCATTATGAAACACGCTGCAGTCTCTGCGACAAGGCATAGTTTAGATCATTTATATTAATGTCACAATAATCGAAGTGTGGTAACACAAGATGCTGCACTAGGATTTGTTTTAACGAAACTGGGAGAAAATTCTTTAAATGTCTAAGATAATGTAAGATGGAGAAGTTATGGAAAAGTCTTTATACATATGTGTTTTACTTGTGTTTGCCAGGTTAAATATGCGTCTAGATGTAGTCCAAGATCTATTACTGAAGAAGAAAATAAGGGATAATTATATTATTTATAGTAATGTTTGGAAGTGTAGATATGTCAAAGGTTGTAAGCAGTCTTTGTTGTCCCATTAGAATTACTTGTGACTTGTTAGGATTTAGATTTAGACCGATACTTGAAGACCAGTTAAATATGGATATGAGATCGTCATTCATTTTCATCAAGCTGTTATAGAGAGAATGAGGAGGTGAATGTAGGTAAATTTGGAGATCATCAGCATAGAGGTGATAACGGCAGTGCTTTAGTACAGTTGGCAAATCATTTATGTAGATTGAGAAAAGAGAGGTCTGAGAACACTGCCCTGGAGGACTCCAGCCGGCACGTTACGCCAAGACGAAGATCTAGAGTTTAATGAAACGTATTGTTGACGACCGTGCAGGTATGAGTCGAAAGCAGGATACAGCGCTGTCAGACAAATGTAGGTGCTTGAGCTTGGTATCATTAACACTTGAATACGGGACCTTCAGAATATAATCTCACTACTAAGCAGTAAGTTTATTATCAATCACTACTAAGCAGTAGTGTTTAAAATTATGGGCCGGGTGGGAGAAGAGTGCCTTTTTATTTACGCAGTTTAACAGTACCTAATTGCAATACATATTAAATGAAATATTATATTTAACGTATTTTACTGCGGGAAAGTAATTATCATTTCTTTATTTTTCTCGTAAAGATGAAAATAAATAACTAGCGATACACCACCGATGACCAGCAATAAACTACAAATAAGCACAATGTGTAAACCACATTGTGTACATTTAATCATATACAGCATATCTGTGGTTTCAACAAATTATGTCCGAATTTGTCTTTTACTAATTTACCGCGTAAATAATAAAAAAGGACGTTTCCTGGAATTCACCTAAGTTAGAGTAATTGATTTAGTTTACAGGAAATATTTGGGTTTGGTTAGCTTTAGTTCCCTTGCAATCTTAAATGTGATTTGATACGTAAAATATAATAACCACTTCATATCAATTATTCTATGAAAAATTCAGCATGTCTGACGGTTACAACGTAAAATATTTCCACTACTTCATTTCATGATACATTCGACGATGGTAAAATCCCGCAGCTAAATGGTATCATTAACACTTCGTAATACTTTAAATTACATCAAAAATGGCATAAGTCGCGTCGTGAAGTTAAAAAGTTGGTCTTGTACAACCCCACCCAAATTATTATTCTAAAGAGGTCCCGTGACTCAAACTCCAGTTTCAACCAATCTGATTTTTTTTCTTGCAACATGTGGAGTGGTTTAACTGACTTATATCGCACTCTGTATATAAATATTATTTGTATTTTGATTACCCGTGACACCACGCGAGATGTTTCGTTATGTTACATGCCTACAGGACATGACATACATACATACATACATACAGGACAGAACAGACAGACGTACAGACATACAGACAGACAAGACAGACAGGACAGACAGACATACAGACAGACAGACAGAAAGAAAGAAAGAAAGAAATGAAAGATAGAAAGAAAGACGGACAGACAGACAGGAGCAGACAGACAGACAGACAGACAACCGAAAGGAGAGACAGAACAGAACAGACAGACAGACAGACAGACAGACATGACAGGGACAGACAGACAGAACAGGAAAGACAGACAGAACAGACAGGACAGACCAGACCAGACAGACAGAAGAGACAGACAGACAGAACAGACAGACAGACAACAGACAGAAAGAACGAGACATACAGCACAGGATCAGACAGACAGACAGTACAACAGCCCAGACAGACAGACGGGACATACAGAGCAGAAACATACATACATACATATGCATACCTACATACATCATATACCTCCATACATCCATACATACATAAACATAATACATAATACATACTACCTACATACATACATACATCTCATAATACATACTCCATAATACTGACCTACATAAGTCATACATACTTTATATGCATATTGATTCGTCATTTGAAGTTTTATTCCAATTATATAATTGAACAATATACACTGCATTTTAACATACAAAATATCTACATTGATTCGGGAGATGCAGAAGGAGGTATTAAACCTGGGTTAAGTATTTGGAATTAGAAAGCAGGGAGCGGTAGCTGTCTGTATTTCCCATGGTATGAGTAATCAGAATAGTGACTCCAGAGGTCAGTATGATGGCTATTCTAGGTTTGTTTTCTAGTACGATGGCTTACTGTACCTCGGCAATCAAGGTCATTGTACGGCTCGAGGTGCTCAGGATTGTGCGAGAGGTCACAGATCTCGTCCTCCTCTTTTCTCATTACATCCATTGTCGTGGAGTGTTTTTTACACCATTGTTTCAAATTATAATTTCGGATTGTGTATTACTTTTAAATGCATTTTTCATTTTCATAAGCAGTTTCATAGAATATACTTTTTCCATCATGAAAATATGATTAGCTGTTAATTTATCTCTAAGTAACTTGTCCCGAATCGTAGCAGAGCGCGGACTAAGGCATTCTGCTTTGGCACGGCGCTGTGGAACTCGCACTGCTTCGTTTCCCTCGTGAATAGAAACTTTATAATGGATTTTCGGACCATTGTTCTCTCAACGCGCGTGACGATTTTTGTAATGTCCCAGGTTGTATTTTTGGACATTTCTGGTGTTCTCTCCTGGCATTGGCGTAATTGTAACCCATTTCTGGGGTTGGAGCGCCTGGAAGGCGGGGTTACGTTGCCGCGATGATGGGTGATGATGATGATGATGATGATGATAATGGTGCGCCAGGAGTCCTTAATCCTAAGCTTAATCTAAAACGTATATGAATGATAATGATTGCGATGGCCGTATGATGTTCGGGGACCGTGTGGGCCTTAGAGTTTCCTGACATTTGTCTTACAGGTGAGGAAAAACTATTAAAAACCTCACCCAAGGCCCGCTGAGTGACAAGGCAGCACGCTACCTCGAGACCATAGCGGTGGACGAATGTTGTACGTCCAATCTCCACTTAAAAAAGGACAGAACCTTATATGCTGACCACTTTTTTTTTTTTTTTTTTATTATAAGAGTCTTCATATGACAGCATGCTCCACTACAGTTTTCTGCAGTACTACATGCTTTGGTTTAGCAATATTAAAATATCTCTATCATTTTATGTGTGTTGATGTTCCTGACTATGCATCTATAGTGTTATTTACTAGTTCTAATGTGTGAAAATATTTTTCTATTTTCGATTCCTTAAAATATAATTTGGAGTTATTGTGACGCTAAATTGTTCTATTTCGTTGTGGTTGTTATTTGCATTTCAAACAATGCTCTCTGTTAATTATACTTAAGCAAGTTATGGTTCCTCTTTGCACTAACAAGTTATGATTAATATTTACAGTTGCTTGATATGTGTTCCTATTAGCACTTACTTAACCCTTAAATTGGCGAAACAATACTTTCTAGTGCCCGTCATTCAAGTGTTTCGGACCGCAAAGAAAATAAAATCATGTAAAAGTAAGTTATTACTGTATTTTTAACGTAATTTGACACAATCTTAGGTAATGTATGATAACTTGTTTTATTTTTACTGTTTAATAAACTATAACAAATAAATTAAATCAATGTTTCTTATAAGATACATTGTAAGTTAAGGGTTAAATTAGTGCATTCTTCATTACTATTCCTAACAAAATATGGTTCCTGTTTACATTTAAATTGACTAATCCTATCAAGCTATAATCTATATTTACACGCTAAGTTAATATTCTATCCATTACTAATCTAAGAAGAAATAGCTCCTATTTACACTTAAGTTACGGACTAATTCTAACATTTTATGAGTAATCTACTATTGAAAAATATTTTACTGTCCTTACAAGTTCTAAAAAAATTAGGCTATTAGGTTCCTATTTACACTTATAGCACTGACTAAATCCTAACAAGTCATGATCAATATTTACACTTCCTTAAAATAATGTTCTTATCCTAACACTTATTATCTAGTTCTATCACTTTATGATTTACAGTTCCTTAAAGTATACTGTCCAAGTAATGTTCTATTGTAATTTTTTTAAGTCTATGCTATTTGCGAATTTGGTGAATTGTTTAGTATACTTAAAAGCTAATTTACTCTTATTTATGGGCCACCTTTCACTACCTCTATTTACAAAATTTATAAGAGTTTTGTCTTTCGTTTTTAAATTCTATACAGTTATATATAACATGGTCCACTGTCTGCTCACCAGCACCGCATGCACACATTGCACTGGCCTTTATCTTGAAGCGATGGAAGTAGGCGTTTATATTCCCGTGTCCGGTCACCAGCGTTGTGAGATTGGGAGATATCTGGATTCTTGTCTGTAGTCTGTCGCTGACTTTCGGGAAGAACGATTTCGTCAAATTCCCATTGGTGGTTGATTGCCATTCCCTTTCCCATTTTTCCTCACTAATGGTTGTCAGGTGTTTCTTCACAGCACTTACTGGAATCATGTCGTAACTCGTTTGTAGGCCGCCGTCGCACGCTGCTTGCTTCGCTAGGCGATCCGCTATCTCGTTGCCGTAGATTCCAGCATGTGCCTTGACCCAGCTGAATTCCACTGTCCAATTGTCGCCTTCTAGAGATTTCAGCTTATTCCTAATTTCTTCAATTAAATTGTTGCGATTATTCTGTTCCTTAGGGAGTCTAACGTGATCTTGCTGTCAGTGTAGATTGCCACATTACGTTCGTCAATCGGTATTTCGCTGGTGTTAAGTCCTTTTAAGGTGTCTAGTGCTTTCATGATGGCAAGTTGCTCAGCCTGGTTATTTGAACATTCTTCGTACAACTTATATTTCAGCTGGTTTGTTAATACATGTTTTTTGAATATAACTATTCCCGATCCAACTCCTTCATTGCTTCTGCTTCCATCTGTGTATATTTCATAAGTGTATTCTTTGTTTTCTCTTGTATCCTGGATTTTTATGAATTTTGCCGGATGTGTCCAGTTTTTGTAACTAACTGTCTGATCAACGTTAAGAGTTTCGTATTTGGAACTTCCTCTTATTTGGTGAATAGCCGAAATTTCTTGTATTTTTAGATGTATAGGTGTTAATCCCGTCAGAATGCAGAGAGCTTCGTAGGATGCAGTGCGATATGCCTTTGCCATTCGTATGCTGATCAATCTCTGTACCTGTTTAAACTTTCGGATATTATATTTCTTGTCCAGTGCACTTATCCATACTGGTGCCGCGTACGATAACAGTGGCAGAATTGCACCGTTATAAATTGTGCACAGGGCTTTGTCACTTAAACCCCAGCTGTCACCCCTTTACTGACTGGGTGATATTCCACATCTGTGATTGACGCATTTTGATGTTCGATCAACAGCCCACATTAGCTAATCGAAGTATGTGGAGTAGTGCAGTACAGTATTGTTTTTTAGTTTCCATCGAATATTCTCCTAGTATTACAATATAGAACTCCCCTCAACAGACTCTTCTTAATAGCGTAACGCCTGTAGTAACGGACATTAAAAAATCCCCTGCAAAAGAACCTTGGCTCTTATGGAGAAATCACTTTCCAATAGCGGACATTGTTATTAACGGACTTGGACATTAAAACGTATCCCCGAACGACAATTAAAACTTCCGAATAACGGACAGCGTGAGAGGTGAAATGTTTTTAAGATAAAATTCTAATTTAATAGTCAATTAGTATATAATCAAAGAGGTTACTTATCTTAAAACAAAACTCTAAAGTGAAAGTGTTTTCAGAAAAAAAAAACAATGGTTTTCAAGGACGCTCAACTAGTTCGGACAAAGATAATAACATGTAATTCTTTGCAACAATGAATATTATCGTAAATTTTGAACGTTATTACAGCATTTTTTTTAACTTGAGTCTCGGGAGCAACATGTTAATATGAATACCGTTTGTGTCTTCAGAAGATAAAGATACGTCTGCTGAAATGTCACAAAAACATAAACGATTAACACTGAATGAAAAGCTAATGATCATCAATGTCTACGAAAAGGAAAGAAAATTGAAACAGTACTTTTTAATGAATAATAATGACGAGGGGCTCTGTTTAACGTCTGCGGTTGAAACACGTATTGAAAAGACAATTCTAAATGATTCTATTGTCCAGAAAAAAATGCAGGATTATTTCAAGGCACCCTAACCAGAATTGAAACATTTAACCTAAATTTGTAAACTACAGTAGTGTAAATTACTGTAGTAATTTGTTTAGACATATTTTACCTATAATAATATGTGACTGTAGGCCTACACATTAATACTGTACTGTACCATTCAAATTTTATAGTAGTACAAGGTTCCAATATCTTTATGGTTACTTGAAAATGAATAATCATCGTTTCAAATAAATAAAGAAAAAGTTCACTAATTTATACATGTACTGTAATTTTTTTCTACCGCACTATAGAATATTGCACTGTACTGTATTTTTATTTATTTTTCTGTATAGCGGTCACTTCTTAACAGCTGAAATTTTTATTTTCCCCATAGGTGTCAGTCATTCAGAATTTTGACTGTATATTTACAGAACGAACACTCGTGAACTTAATAAAAACAGACTGCGGCATGAATGCGGATTGATGGAAACTTGTTATAAGAAAGCCAGAGGGAAAGTGGCGAGTAAAGTCTAAGAATTGTATTGTATTGTAAGCCCATATTTTTCCCTTTACAGATATTTAGGCGCTCTCCCCCTACAGGGAAGAATTTGAACCATACTAATTTAGTTACACTTGTTTTCGTATAGATGTCATTTTGAGTGGTCCGTGATCAGCGCACCGCCTCATACTGACATCTAGGAAACCAAGGTAGTACTAGGACGGTAAAATTCGGTAAATTTTGCTTAGAGGCCTTTTCTTTCAGGCTTAAGGATTTTTTACGAGCCTGAAAATCTTCAGACTCGGGACCCACGGCTTAAAGTCCCTCCCGGAGGACTTGCTCCTTGGATTTTTCCGTCGTAAAAAATCCATCGACCCCGGCCGGGTTTGAACCCGCGATCATTGGTACCAGAGGCAAGGAGCATAACCACTAGTCCACCGCGGCCGACAAAGTCAAAGAATGAGGTGGCATAAAAATAATAAACTACGGTTTCAAGTGGATAAATTATACAGGGAATGATTGGAAAACATTAGCTGAAGATAGGGGCATGCGCGGCCACGAAACTCCGGGTTATATGCTTATATGTGTTACATATTTTCTACATTAACGTAGGGGGCACACCTTAGCATACTGGTTAAGACAATACGCTACAAACCGGAAGATAGAGGGTTCGAGTCCCGGTGGGGTCAGGATTTTTAAACTGACTCAAACCTTTTGCTAGCATCACGGCCTTGATGTCAATTCAGCAGCCTCTAACGGAAATTAGTTGAATGCTTGTTCTGGGGGTAAATGCGGCCGTCATGCGGAGCCAACAACCTGGATGGCATCAAGTGCCGATAGTCTAGAAAATGTGGGAACATTAACCCCCTACTACCCCGAGGATGTCCTATGGCCTATAGTGGGACCACTTTACCTTATATTAACATGAGACCAAACTCTTTTCATCCAGTGGTAACCAGAAATGTTGAAACTGTTCCGTCTTCAATTTGAATGGGCCATGAGACGGGTAAGGCAAGAGGTAACCAACAATAAATTGACTCATACGTACGCTGCTCGGAGATAGCAGACAATTGTAGGATTTTGCCGGAAATAATATTATTTTCTCTTAAATATATGAGTAAATTTTTAGTTTGGTTAATTGTAAATAAGAGAATATATGAGTAGATTTTTAGTTGGGTTAATTGTAAATAAGAGGTCATAGAGTCCTTGTGAACTTGAAGCAGAATGGAGTACACATTTTTCACATATCTAGCACAAAGTGACGCCTCCTCTTCCAAATATAGGTGGGAGGTGAGGTGATCCACCCACTGCAGGGGATTCCATTGTGCGCATGATGTACTGCCGCAGCGCTGCTTTCATGCAAATTGGAAGCTGTTAAGTAAAAGACAATGTGCAATATAGTAGCACATTTGCATCTCACAGCGACCGTCACATCTTGGGTAAACAAGTACATTGTCAAGTGTACCGCCGTCCACCCACGGTCTGATAGCCTGGATAATATTCAACCATATGGTCATTTAACTGTAATGTAATGGTGTATATGATCCTTAACTTGGAAACGCATCTTACTGAACACATTACCTTTTTGATTAAATTTTAATTTGAAGTCTTCTGTGGAGATCTGCACTTTGTGACTTATTTTTTAAAAATACAGGGAAATATATATGAATAAATAATAAAATTCATATCAAATTCCGTTGAGGTGAATAGTCATAACATCCGATTCCGATTGAGGGTCTTTCCACTTTTCAGCGGTTGCCCTTTTACCAGCCGGCTGCTGGCCCTTCACATCCACATGTGTCAATCACAGAGGTAGATGATCAACAGCCAGTGTAGGGGTGACATGTGGTTAGCATGTCGAGTCCCCCAGCCGTTATAGCTGGTTCCTCAACTTGGAGCCGCTACTTATTGTAGCTACCCAATTGCCTCACGATGCTGGGTGGGCACCGGTCCCATACTGCCCGAAATACCATGAGAAAATTTCTTCCCCCATGGAGACTCGAACCAGCGCAAGTCTCGTAGCTCTGCGCCAAGGCTTCCTACCTTAACCGCTCGGCTACGGCGCGGGACAATAGTCATAACATAAAAGTTAAATATTAAAATGTACCTGTTGGCAGGTGCCGTCGTCCTCAACTTTGTTAAAATGATGTATATAAAATTATAATAATATTTTCTTCACAAAATGCGATCAAACGTACAGCCATATTTCTGAATCACTCTGTAATTAAATAAACTATTGTTGTTATTGTATAACAACTAACAAGATTGCAGTGTTATAATAAAATCAGGTTTAATACTTAATTACACATAAATATCGTTCTATAAACATCAGTCAACATTGAATGTAAATGGTGCGGCATATTCATAAACATTGACCGATGATACACTTCAGAAGTAGGGAAGTGAACTTTAAGTAAAATTTTATACTTTACTGTATCTGTAATGAGCTTCATCTCTATAAATAATTGCCATGGAATCCGGGTGTTCAGAAATTCTCATCAACTTCTAGGGCTTATAGAGGGGATAACGTTTTAAATAGGTACCTTTCTCCGTAAATGTAACGATTTCCTGCTGCAGGTACATCAACTTCATATTAAGTGTTTAAATTGCCCGCGTCTGCCGGGGATAGATCGACACTAACTTAAAGAACGATCTTATTGCTGATAACTAGAGTCCGGATGTTAGGCACTTAAAAAGTTCAAAATAAGCAGGCAAAAAGGCACTAAAAATCATTAATATCAAATAAAATAAGTTAAAATATACCTTCATAGATAAAATCCGTCATCCTCAACTTATAAAACTTATAATCTTTATGCCTGTAGGCCTTTCAGGACATCCGTCCCATCTTCAGCAGTTCATTCTTCTCTACAGCATCCAGTATGGTGTTTGGTGCTGCTGGTCCTAATGTGGCTATGTCGTGACTAAAGCTTCTTCCTGACGATGTCGTATAGTGGGTTGTTTAGTCTGGGAGTGCTTTCATTTATTAAAAGCTTGTTGTCTCTTTCCTTGATAATTTCCAGGTCTTCCAATATGTTGATTCTGGTTGGATTTCCCTCTTTGTGTACTATTGTAAGGGTGTCTTCTATTGAGTTCATTCTATGGCCGGCGTTTATTATGTGCTTAGCGTAATTAGACTTTCCATATGCGTAGGCCTATACGAAATCGTTACGATGTTCTTTCAATCTTATGTTGAAGCTTCTTTTTGTTCTACCAATATAGAACTTGTCACAGTCTTTGCATGATAATTTATATACACCCTTGCATTAAATTTATTATCTTTTTCTATTTTGTTACTTATTACCTTATTTAGTTTATTATTAGTTTTGTAGGCTATGATTAAGTTTTTGTTTATTTTTCTCAATGTTTTTGCCAATTTTATGGTTTCGTGGCCTGTGTAAGTTAGTGTAATCCATGTATTATTAATATCCGTTTCTCTTTCCAGTTTTATTTTATTTATATCGGTTCTCCGCTTTTGTTTTCTTACAAGTTTCTCTATAATATTGCTGTTGTATCCATTGTTTCTAGCCATTTTTTTGATGTACCGCAATTCCTTATTGTAACTAATTTTGTTCAATGGTAGTTTTACATTCTATTAATTAAGCTCTTGAATACGCTGATTTTTTGTTGGTACGGATGTCTTGATTTATTGTTAATTGCTAGCATATTTGTTGTTGTTTTTCTGTATATATCTATTTCAATTTTTTTTATTTTTGTGTTTTTAATTGTGTTAAGGTCCAAAAAAACTATTTTGTTATTTTGTTCAATTTCTTCTGTGAATTCTAATTTATTGTGCATATTGTTTAATTCTGATAGAATTTCTTCTTCTTTTCTGTCTGTACTTTCATATATGATTATAATGTCATCCACGTATCTAGCGATTAATTTTATGTCGGATTTTTGTATTAATCTTTAGTAGTGTATATTTTCTAAATTTTGTATGAATATTTCCGATAATGTCCCTGAAGTTGGAGATCCCATAGGGATTCCATCTTCTTGCATATACATCTCATTATTAAATTGAAAGTAATTCTGTGTCATTACGGTTTCTGTGATATTATGTAATTGATTAATGTAGTCTGGATTCAAGTTGTTTGCTTCTAATTTTTGCTTAATTATATTTAGTGTTTCTTCTATTGGAATATTTGTGTATAGATTTTTTATATCGAAAGTTGCCATTTTTGTATTATTATTCACCTCGATGTCTGTGAGTTTGTCTGCTATTTCGTAGGAATTCTTTATTGTGTATTTATCCTCTAAGTTAATATCTTTCTTCAATTTGTGTGCAATTAATTTAGAAAGTTTATAATTGGGAGCGTTGATGCAATTGACTATTGGCCGTATTGGAATATTTTCTTTATGTATTTTGGGTAGAGCTTTCATTAATGGAATTGTTGGATTATTGTTTATATACATATTATATTTGTTAGATTCATTCTTGTTGATTATCATGGGGCATGTTTTTGTTATTTCTGTTAAAGTTCTGTTGAATTTGGCTGTAGGATTTTTATCTGTTTTCTTAAATTTATTTTCATCTATAAATTGTTTTGTTTTTAGAATGTAGTCATCTTTTTTATCAGTACTGTTGTGTTTCCTTTATCTGCTTTTGTATGTATAATATCGTTGTTTCTAAGTTTAGATTTTAGTGTATTTAAATGTTTTAAGTTCTTCTTATCATCTTTATTAATTGTGGGTGAGATTTCTTGTATAGTTTTGGCAGTTATGTATCTGGCATATTCTTTATTATTAGATTGTAATTTATTAATTACTATTTCGCTCTCAATTATCATGTTCTCTTTTATTTTATTTATATTAGGATTGGGGGAATTAAATTTATAACCATTTTCTAGTATTTTAATTTCGTCATTATTTAGTGTAAGTTCTGTTAGATTTATTAGTATTTTATCTTCTATGGATTTACTAGGAATTTGTGTGTGTTTTTTGTTGTGTTTGGTTGATTTTAGATTTTCAAGTTTTTTGTTGATTGTTTGGTACTTATTTATTAAAATATTATTAATATCTTCATGTACATGTTTTTCTATGATGTACCAACATTTACCATATATTTTATTTGCTTCTTGTGAAAGATAATAAATAAATAAATAAAGCCTGATATGTCCCTTTAGGGCAAAGGCCTCCCTGTACAGGGGTTAAGCTCTATTTGAGAGTGTCACCCGGTGAGCTACTCCGTGGTGAGAAGTTGACTTGGATGTAGCACTTGGTTTGTATACACTGTCTGTTCTGTGATTAGTTATTACACAGTTGGCTCTCCATCGTTCTCCAGCTTTTCCTGCATCTGGCGACTCTGGACCATTGCGCCCCTGCTCGTTCTTTGAAGATGTCAGCCCATCGTCGTCTTGGTCTTCCGCGCTGTCTCTTGCCTGTGTACGGGTCCCACATGGTTGTTTTTATTGTCCACCTGTCGTCCTGTATTCTTGCGACGTGGCCTCCCCACTTGGGGAAAGATAATATAATTTATTATTATAATTTTGTTTTTTTATATATAAGAATTTTATTTCATTTTTTATCCAGTTAATTTCTGCATTATTTTTTGTTTTTATGGCTGAGTAGCTTTTATTTATTTTTTAATTTTGGCATAATTTGGGATAATATTATGAATTAAACATTGTCTGTTGAAATATATATTGGCAATAGTCTTATGTAGCGTTAATTTAGTTTAAAAAAGAACTAGACTTTGTTTTGGCCTGACTGGCTATAGAGTCAATACTAATAAAATTCATTGTTAAAACCGTTGAGATGGAGAGTCATAACATAAGAAGAAAGAGAAACAGATATTAATAATACATGGACTACACTAACCTACACAGGACACGAAACCATAAAATTGGCAAAAATATTAAGAAAAATAAACAAAAACTTAAACATAGCCTACAAAACTAATAATAAACTAAATAATGTAATAAGTAACGAAATAGAAGAACATAATAAATTTAATGGCAAGGGTGTATAAAAATTAACATGCAAAGACTGTGACAAGTTCTATATAGGTAGAACAAAAAGAAGCAACATAAGATTTAAAGAACATCGTAACGATTTCGTATACGCATATGGAAAGTCTAATTACGCTAAGCACATAATAAACTCCGGCCATAGAATGAACTCAATCGAAGACACCCTTACAATAGTACACAAAGATGGAAATCCAACCAGATCAACATATTGGAAGACCTGGAAATTATCAAGGAAAGAGACAACAAGCTTTTGATAAATGAAAGCACTCCCAGACTAAACAACCCACTATACGATATCGTCAGGAAGAAGCTTTAGTCACGACATAGCCACATTAGGATCAGCAGCATCAAACACCATACTGGATGCTGTAGAGAAGAATGAACTGCTGAAGATGGGATGGATGTCCTCAAAAGCCTACAGGCATAAAGATTATACGTTTTATAAGTTGAGGACGACGGATTTTACCTATGAAGGTATATTTTACTTATTTTATTTTCTGACTCTCCACCTCAACGGTTTTAACAATGAATTTTATTAGTATTGACTCATTAATATAGGCACAAAAAATCAAAATAGGCTCTTACAAAAAAATGGACTACAACATAAAATTTTACAGCCTTTCATAGAGATTATAAACATATGCTATCAATAGCATACGAAGATATCAGAGATGATTTTGGAACTTGTTTTGCCTTTTTACAAAGGGCATACTTATGTTTTGTAGTGTGTACGTACTGCGAACAAACATGACACTTCTTCCCGCAATTCATTGAAATTTTACACACTTTGCAAAACAATGTCACTTGAGAATATTTCCGCACCAAATTCTTTCGCGAAATTGGTCAGTTTGCCTTATACTGTTTTACTCTTGTCCGTTCTTTAGGCATGGTGAAACAACTATTCTAAAGGTGGTCGCACAACTTTGTCTTTGAAGCACCTGTCTGTGAACAAGGACTGACTGACTGAATTCAGCGTTATCAACATCAAAAATAATATTGCCAGTCAATTAAATGTTTCTATGCAATGATATGTGTCATGAAGTTTGTCCATTTCAATTAATCTAATTGAAATACTAAGTTAATTTCGAGAAAAAATGGCAAATAGGCATTGTAGGCATTGTAAGCTGAAATAGGCATTTACAGGCAAAATTAACTTCATGGAAAACAACTCTAGGGTCGCCGGTATGAACTTATATGAAGTCACTTTTACAATATTCGTAATAAATAACTGTAGGCATTTTCCCTAACATCCGGCTTCTACTGATAACTGTTGTTAAAACATATTAGCAATAAAAACCCAGTCACAAACAATACATTAAACAAATGCCGACGTGTTTCAACAGCTAAGTTGCCATTTTCAAGACGCAGTGATGAGTGAATTAAAAACCAAAATAGATTTGTTTTTAATTCAATCATCACTGAGTCTTGATAATGGCAGTTTAGCTATCGAAACGCGTTGATGTTTTTCAATAGTTTAATTTCTGATTTGGTAACTGAGTTTTTATTGGTAATATTTTAACATCAGTAATTTAATGATTTCTGACTTAATTAATTACATTTACACAATCAAACACTAACTGATTTCGTGACAATGTTCAATGTCAAGGGAAAAATAACGCAACTTCACATTGTCACTGTAAGAACAGTTTTTATAGGCAAAGTAACCAGACTTGTGGTTAGTATTTTTACATTACAACAGCTTCCAAGATCCCCGGATTTAACTGTACTAGCTTTATATTTTCTTCGACCACGTGGAGTCTCTGTTTTATCATACCCCCGTGGACACTGCAGATCTACCTGCACTAGTTATACAGAGACTCCACGTGGTCGAAGAAAATATGAAGCTAGTATAGTTAAATCCGGGAATCTTGAAAGCTATTCAATCGGACAGCCTCACCCTATCCATCTCTGACCGACACATCGGTTAAGGTAACAACGAACTGGGCGTGCAAAAATCGGATGGTGTGTCATGAAGTTGAAACCAGAAACGTTTTCGGATGTCCAATGACACACCTTCCGAGAATGGGAGGATATTAACCGTGAGAGAGGTAAATTATACAGGATTGATTGAAGAACATTAGCGCATAATAAGTGATCCACTACAGGCCTCAGGACGCCCTTGGGATAGTTGGAGGTCAAGGCTCCCACTTTTTCTGGACAATCGGCACATGATGTCAGCCGGGTTGCCAGTCCTGCGTGACGGCTACCTTTACCCCACAACAAGAGTCTGGTACTCATTTTCGTTAGAGGCTGAGTCGACCCCAGGGGCCATAGTGCCGCCAAAAGGTTTGGGTCAATTTAAAAATCCTGACCCCACCGGGACTCGAACTCTCGACCTTCCGACTTGTAGCGCAGTGACATTAGCTCATGAAAGGAACGTATTGTGAACCTGCGGGTTCAATAGAGTCAGTATCTTATTCTACTGATACCACGTTTTTATATCTCTTAGCTTCATCAAAGGTTCACATTTACATATCGCTCATTTGCTGCAACATAGTCATAACTAAAAAAAAACATAGTTTTTCAGGAGAAGCATTTAAAGATTTTAAATTCATATACCTTTGCCTGTATTTGTCATAAATATCAAATTACTATACCAACTCATTGTACACAATAGTTTATGTCGTTTTTCCTGAATATAGAACTGAGTTTTGTCTTTCATGTAGTACCAATAACTCAAAATCGACAATTTTTTAGTTATGACGTTGTTGCAGCAAATGAGCGATATGTGCAAATTATGGGTTTCTAAGGTAAATAAAACAATGTAGGTTACAATTAGAATATGTTAAGTTGATTTTATTAAATTTAAACTATTTTAATAACTAATTTATGTAAACGTTTATTTTAGTTATTTTTAATCTGTGAAACTGTATGATTAAATTTGTTTGATGGGATTTTATTTTACCTTAGTATTTTGTTTTCTAAAAATGAATAGTATATATCCCCATTGTAACAATATAATAATTTTATTTGTATTACTATGATTTTCATTTTTTAAATTTCTCTTTTTCTTGAATGTTAGGTTTTAAGGTGATGGGAGAAACTGTTCATTTATAGAAATAAAAACAAAATTAGATATAAATCAGATCCATTCTACTTTTCCGTAAGAAAAAAATAATCTGCACAAGCTCTTCTCGGTTAGTCTCCAGATTCCCCTGGCAAAAACTTAATTCCACCACTTTTCCATGCTCATGTGTTATTCATTTCGTTTTATTTCCTATCGCCTGACACTGTGAGGAATAGGCGGCATCCTTTTATATCAAAGACTTCATCGCATCTCATCCCTCGAATTGGTATTACACCAGACGCGAGTACAGAGGGATTTTTTAAATGAAATTTGCGGCTCTTCATTATTGTATGGTAATATCATCGCCATGAAGAACGTCTATTTTTTTCATGAAAACTAGTTTGAGCATAACTTTATTTTTATTTCTTTAACGATGTTGGCTTTATTAATTGTTATTTTTTATGTTGCTTCGCTACCCGACGCACAGTGTGCTATTTTAACAATCTAGGAGGATTTAGTTAAAAATTTCAAGGTTAATTAATAAAAGTGATATTTTGTAATTTAAATGTAAACAAACCTGTTAGCATATATATGTAACTATTTTGTCCCTAGGCATGCGCAGGGACTCATAAATAAGGTCTAAACACAACAGTCACGCGCAGATGCATAATCTGTCTTATTGAGTAGGTTGACCTATCGAGCTGCTTTGTGTAGAGAATAAAGTCGGGTTACGTGTTATTATGAAGTTCATGTTTAGTTTAGGGTTCTGTAAGTTACGTAAGATAGGTTTCATCTGTTTAGATTTACAAGAATGTTAATATAAGAGAAGACTTTTAACTGTGTTCCATTTTCAGTTTATTATCCAGATATTTTAGACTGGAACTTTCTTATATGAATGTATATGGCATTCTAATTGCATTTTTATTTATTGACATCCCTTCTGTTGGAAACAGAATAGAAAAATTGCGTTCATCTGCGTCTCTTTAGCTTATTCGTCTTTGTTTCACAATGGTTCCCCTTACTTCCCGTCGCGCAATTTTCGAAGTTTGGTCCGGAAATAATAAAAGGGAACGTTGTGATGCAGTGTATGAATTTGTGTTTAAACAAATTAAGCACGTGATAGTCTCTGATGTCGTTATTAAGAATTACGAGGGGGTATTAGTAGGGTTCAATGGTTAGTAATGGATGTGGGCGCTAGGATTACCGAAAGGATATCTCCGTGTATGAGATCTTAGGTTGCTCAGATTGGTAATCGGTAGAGTTGAGGTTCTTTCTCAGGGATAAGCAAGGAGCTGGCCGGCGCAAGACTACGCGAGATGAAGTTTAATAAAAATATTTTATTAATTGATGGACACTATACATGTGAGATTGCAGACACATTTGATGTCGGACAAGGTATTGACCGCAGTGACGCATTTAGAACTCAAGTTGGAGTCTCGACTGAACAAATTATAAGTGAAGTTAGGTTTGTAGTTTATTAATTGATCGCCATGCCGGTGCGTCTGTCCCGACTCCCGTCTCGGTGAGTTCCGCCGGACTCAAAACGCTGAACTCTAAACGCTAAACTCAGAATGCTGGACTAAAAAAACTAACTTAATAACTTATAATTATTGTTGGTATAAGGTAAACTTCGTTACCCTCTCTCTGGCATCGTGTCGTCATGAGATCATTACCTTGTCGCGATACAACACTTTATTATATTGGTCGACAACGATTCCTTAGTACCAAAGGAGGAATCGCCGTCTTTCCATTGGACAAGGATCCACCATGTTCCCTGTAGGACACTCCTTTGGGTCAGTGGCCTTTTCCCGCCGTTTGCTAGGTTTTCGCGTCCTCGCGGGTTGTCGATTTCGTCATAATGCGTTGTTTACTCGACGCTGTAGTTCCCCAGCCATAAATCATGCTTTGTTAATGGCCTGTCAGCGAAGCTCAGTTTAAGATCTTGGATTACTGGTCCACAAAGAAATGTCCAGTAATCCGCTAGTAAAAATAAGTTTTCTTGAATTTTAACTCTTTTGTAGCCGCATCAAGGGCCTGTCGCTTAACAAAAGCGGTACCATGTACTTGTTAATGGTTTCCTTAATTACTAACTGATCGTTTATTCCTAATTGTATCAACTTAGTTTGATTCAATTTATTTTAATTCAATTATATGAAAATCAAAATCCTCGTGTTCTCACGGTTCGATTTCATATAAGTTTCATATACTTGCGACGATTATTTCGTCCTATACATTTAATATGATAATAATACGTCCTAATTAATTTATTAATCTAGGAGTCGGAGTGAAAGATTCTGCTTCAAGTGCCCTATATAATTGATAATCAATTTATGCTTGCGTAAATTTTATTAATTATGTAAATCTCGCCTATATATATTATCGGGTCTTGGTGGAACCTTGGTGCACATAAATAAATTCAAAACATATGTTTACATGACAACAAATTATCTTTTAAATTTACCCTTCTTACCTGTTTTGTCAATAGTGACAATTTGTAAACAATCTACCTGCTTGTCAACAATTTAAAACTAATAGTGTCAAATCACAGTCTTGTTTGCACACGCAAATAATGGGATTCTTCACTGGATATTAAAATCACTTCACACGCAATTCCTATCCCAAAAAAATGAGGTAATTTACAACTATTTAGACATGTTCACCGATATGCAGGTTTGAACGTCTTTTGTCTATGCTATGAACCAGTATTTTCTTTTGCAAAAATCTGCGTTCAATAAATTTCAACAAAAAAATAATAAAGATAACATGATCAAATAAATATATATATATATATATAATATATATATATATATATATATATATATATATATGGACCTGTTTTCCTACATGGGTCGTAAATAAAACAATTTTTATATGTCCTTTCATTTTAATAATCGTTACGTAAATTCATAGTATTACATTAGAATTGCTATTAGCATTTATTATATGTATTCTAGGTCAAATATTATTATGTTCTCAGACAATAGTAATTAATTCATTAATTATTTATAAAATGAAAAATGTTGCATAATTATGGTTAGCTTGATTATTTTTATGTTTGTATATGCCGCTCCTAGCGTTAAAATTCATTTGATGTTTATAGGCGTTCTTATTTAAGCGTTCTTGATGTGGATATTTAATCATTATTTTGATAAATTATTATACTTAATCTTTTATTTAAATAACATTTAGGCATCTCTAGTCTTTCCAATTAATCAAAGCAAATCTCGCTTTATTTTTGTCAATTAACACATTATCTGGTTTGCACAAATTATTCATAAAATACAGAGTCATAAAACAAATTATTATCGTCGATCATTTTCTTTCATACATCATAAAACATATCTTGTCGCTGAGGGTTCTACTGCCCTAAAATTCGTGTATACAACACATAAAGAAAATTATACGAAGTTTCCATTACCTTACGTATAAACAAATATCTCGTCGCTGAGGTTCTACTGCCCTAAATATGTGTATACTAGACACAAAGAAAATTATACGAAGTTTCCATTACCTTACGTTATAAACAAAATAATAATCGTACTGAGGTCCTATGTTATCCTAGTCGATTTCTCAATAATATCACTCTGTATATAACTAAACACATACTGAAATTCGTGCTTTAAGTTTAATTAGCTAATTGATCGTCATTAAGACAAATCATGCTTCAACATCTCATCAATTCCATTAATGCCTTAGGTGCCTTTTATTTTTTATAATCAAGTACATTTTTATGTAATCATAATAAACTTTAGCGTAAAATAAAATCGCTTTTATTCCAAATTAGTATAATACGTTATGGATTTTATAGAGTCCACATTAGGAGCGTTTATAGAAATATTTAAATGTATATATAAAAAAATGTAAATCATTCTCATCATTAGAGTTCACGTCATTTAAAATTATTCAATGAAAGGTTAATTCAATCTTTATATGTTATGATTGTTATCGCCATAGTTATTCATAATATTATCAGTAATTACTCATGATTTTTAATTACACAGGTCCATGTTGCTTATAAATTCCAAAATTAAATGAAAATCTAACCCAGTTCCATTTGAAAATTCCTACATCTATCATTCATCATTATTGCTGTAAGATTAGTATGGACAAATCATTTACCATCATTTGTCTTCAAAAAAAATATATATAAAGAAAATCTCTTAATTAATAATTAATAATTGACATTCTTCCTTGTATTATCATTAATGAGCAAGATAAAATCTGCCCTTATCTCGCCATCTTTTGAATTGAGTTTTAATTGAATTTGAAATACACGATATGTCGGTATTCTCATTTAGTTATAATAGAGTTCTTAATATGCAAGATTACTCTTGTGACTTTCTTACTTCAACAATTATTTAATATTCTCTATTAATTTACACTATAGCTATTTTCTTTAATCAATTAGTCCTGGGTTCGATTACATACTGGTTCATGCATTTATTGTCCCCTTTACTGAGCAAATATAGATTGTATTATAAATATGTTATGGTTATCCATGATGGCCAACCTCTTGTCAAAGTTAAACAGATTATTCGCGCTTTTATCCATTATCACTGTGCGGTATGGTTGCGATGACTTCGCGCTACTCATATCGTAATCGCGCCTAATTTTTCGCCTTGTGGCTACATTTATTTGGCTATTAGCAATTTGCTCGGAAGGTACGCTTGTAACCCATTTATTTGTA
Source organism: Diploptera punctata (assembly GCA_030220185.1). Classification (NCBI taxonomy): domain Eukaryota; kingdom Metazoa; phylum Arthropoda; class Insecta; order Blattodea; family Blaberidae; genus Diploptera; species Diploptera punctata. Next base: position 808,466 of record JASPKZ010000419.1, on the reverse strand, counting down.
AAAATCTGTTTTGCAAATACTTGGGTTCTTTGTTCTAACCCGCATACGCCGAACCAAGATACATCTGACTTAGGATCTTTCAAATATGTCAAAAACTTTAAGTAATTGTTAAATGAACATCTACTTTTCAAATGTCTTCTGCGAGCTACCTGCGTTTCAAGTTTTCACCCCTTGATTTATTTGCAATATCTCTACCGGCTACAAAAAGATCTTTCATATCTGGTGTATCTTGTTCCGACAGTTTACAATTAGAAACATGCACCCATTTACACTCAGTATTTTCAATTATTACTTTACGTTTCATTAACACGTCTTTAGGTATTTTCCCCTGATCCCTAATGATTTCTTCTGTTTGATCACTCGTTGATTTATTTATTTCTACTCCTACAGTTTCTAATTTCCTCATGTATTTCTGTTACTGATTCCCTGCTAACCTGTTTTGTTTCCTCTAAGTCTTTAGGGTTTTCATCCGTTTTGTTTACCTTTATTCCCATATTCGCTACTGATTCATCTATTTTTGCCCCTAACATCTCTCTATCTTTTCTCATCTCATCCCTTAATGTTTGTCTAAACGCCTCTAAATCGTTTTTTGCTATTTCTCTTCACCGCTTCTAAATCCTGTTTCCAACTCCTCTCAGTCGCCTCTAATTCCTGTTTCCAACTTCTGTCCATTGCCTCTAATCTTAACATTATCATTTTCATATATTTTATAGGGCCATTGGTTGAGTTTCCCTTATCCTCCATTTTATTTATTTTTGATTCCTTTCCTTTTGTTCTAATTTAGAATTTCACACGAGTATTTAAAAGAAAATATGTAATTTCTACCTTTTGCTGGTCTTTTGCTCTTACTGTTATTCTGCCATCTCTCCGGGGTTGTCTGCTCGTCCCTTGTCCTCCAGGTCAGCTTCCAGGTCCATTCATCTGCTTCACAGTCCAGGATCTCTTGCCTTAGTGGGATGGTTTCTCGTCGGTACGTTCTTGGTGTTTCGATATGTTATCACCAATACTTAAGACGAATATTCGTGCGCACCACGTTGATGGGCCATTTACGAGAGGGTATTAGTAGGGTTCAATGGTTAGTAATGGATGTGGGCGCTAGGATTACCGAAAGGATATCTCCGTGTATGAGATCTTAGGTTGCTCAGATTGGTAATCGGTAGAGTTGAGGTTTCTTTCTCAGGGATAAGCAAGGAGTGCTGGCCGGCGCAAGACTACGCGAGATGAAGTTTAATAAAAATATTTTATTAATTGATGGACACTATACATGTGAGATTGCAGACACATTTGATGTCGGACAAGGTATTGACCGCAGTAACGCATTTAGAACTCAAGGTTGGAGTCTCGAATGAACAAATTATAAGTGAAGTTAGGTTTGTACTTAGTTAATTGATCGCCATGCCGGTGAGTCTGTCCCGACTCCCGTCTCGGTGAGTTCCGCCGGACTCAAAACGCTGAACTCTAAACGCTAAACTCAGAATGCTGGACTAAAAAAACTAACTTAATATAATTATTGTTGGTATAAGGTAAACTTCGTTACCCTCTCTCTGGCATCGTGTCGTCATGAGATCATTACCTTGTCGCGATACAACACTTTATTATATTGGTCGACAACGATTCCTTAGTACCAAAGGAGGAATCGCCGTCTTTCCATTGGACAAGGATCCACCATGTTCCCTGTAGGACACTCCTTTGGGTCAGTGGCCTTTTCCCGCCGTTTGCTAGGTTTCGCGTCCTCGCGGGTTGTCGATTTCGTCATAATGCGTTGTTTACTCGACGCTGTAGTTCCCCAGCCATAAATCATGCTTTGTTAATGGCCTGTCAGCGAAGCTCAGTTTAAGATCTTGGATTACTGGTCCACAAAGAAATGTCCAGTAATCCGCTAGTAAAAATAAGTTTTCTTGAATTTTAACTCTTTTGTAGCCGCATCAAGGGCCTGTCGCTTAACAAAAGCGGCGGTACCATGTACTTGTTAATGGTTTCCTTAATTACTAACTGATCGTTTATTCCTAATTGTATCAACTTAGTTTGATTCAATTTATTTTAATTCAATTATATGAAAATCAAAATCCTCGTGTTCTCACGGTTCGATTTCATATAAGTTTCATATACTTGCGACGATTATTTCGTCCTATACATTTAATATGATAATAATACGTCCTAATTAATTTATTAATCTAGGAGTCGGAGTGAAAGATTCTGCTTCAGAATTTAAAGGCCTACATGAGAAGTGTGTGTCAGCAAATTGAAGTAAGATGGAACAAATGTTATCGTCATCGTGGCAGATTCCTGGAAAATTATTCAGATTGGCTACAAGAAAATATTAATCTTCCCATGACCGATTGTCAATCTCTGTCTTCTACTTCTACAGATCAACTGCCTTCCAGTTCTGGTAGGCCATCAAAATCATTCGAAGAATGTTGAGAAAATACGAAAAGGCGGAAGCTCAGAATTCGTTCGGTCAACAAGCCTAGAAGAAATATCTACTGCTGCTGAAATAAAGTTGCGTGATAAGGGAAAGAAAAAGAAGAAGTAATTATCCCTTGCGTCGCATACACGAGGCACCAGAATGAAAAAGAGTTGCCGGCTGTGTTTAGATAAACCGAAGAGTTTATCAGCTGATCGAGACCGAGCGATGGTGATAGGTAGCAGTCTTTCAACTCACCAATATATATATATATATATATATATATATATATATATATAAAGACTAAAGTTGAAAATAGGAAAAAGTACATTCAGAACAGATTCAAGAATGATACAGGCCACTGGTGGAAAATTCCAACACAAGAAGCAGGGAATACGAATAATGGAAACACTGCTCGTCGATTTTCCAGACATACCGAAAAGACTGCTAAAATAACAGGTGTCAATTTTGAGCTATTTCGCCGTTTTCATGTCATATTAGAAACACTGAGTTGTGGGGTTTCCATAAATGCTGATGAAACTAGACATTTGTATTTGAAAGTATACAGTTGGTTTTATATGCCAAGCAGTGTTCACAAAATTTTATGCCACGGCAAGCTTGTTATTGCCTTTTGTATTATTTCGATTGGTCAACTTTCGGAAGAAGCACAAGAAGCTAGAAACAAAGATAGTAGAAGATATCGGGAACATTTCACAAGAAAAACTTCGAGGTTCAACACAAACACCGACATTTCCACAGACTTTTGATATCTTCTGATCCTTTCTTGGCCAACTTGGGGCATAATCCTAAAAGAAATTACGGGATAATTACACAGGAAGTTCTGTCATTGCGCTCAGCACCTACATTAGATACAGAGGCAACAGATTCCGACAAAAGTGACTCAGTTTATGCAGATTAATATTTTTGTAAAACATTACTATCGTCTTTTTTTCTTTATATGTACAAAATAATGAGAATAAAAAATTCATAACATTTTTCTGTAAGAAATGGAAAAGCAATTGTGCTTTTGGTTTCAATTTATAGAATAATGACAATATAGAAATCATAATATACTTTCTAATAATTAGAATACCTGTTTTTAAAATAATGAAATTAAAAAATACTTAATACATTTATATGTTCTTAGAAATATAGGATAATTTGTATTTTCTTATATTTGTAAAATGATAACAAATTATGGATTTTGTAAAAAAAACAATATTTAAGTATTTTTATTTGAAAAATAATGATAAACAATTCATAATAATTATATGTTTCGTGTTTGAAATAAAATACCATTTGTCCTCGTATGTGAAATATTTATATTAAAAACATTTAATATAAAATATATAATATGCGCATGCGATTTTTTCATTTGTAAAATAGCGATAAATTAAAAATATTTGTTTTTTTAAGAAATGCATTATATTTGTATTTTATAATATGTAAATCGATGATATATTATTCAAAATAATAAATTAAATGTTTTGGTAAGAAATATAAAATAATTTGTGTTCATTAATTTTGTAAGATATTGGGAATAAAATAATACATAACGAAAATTATTTTTATGGAAAATATTAGTAGGAATAATTGAAATTGTTAAGAGCGTTATCCAAATAATGTTACAAGTAGCACAGAGAACAATTAAGACTGAAAAATAGTAAAATTATAGAGCCAAGAATTAAATCCCCCTAGAATCGTCAAATATCACACTGCGACGGGGTTACAAATTTAAATTGCAAGTTTTTCAGTGCTGGAAGTGATGATTGTTTACAATTTTTAACATTCGATTATGCACCAGACACCTGTTTGAAATTCCAGTCACCTACTTATGTGATACTGTTGATACAGATTTATCCTACGGATGGGAACGTAGTCTGGTGGTTCCTGGGGCTTTGCGCCACCTTCTCCATTCTCTTCATCATCAAACACAACCACTTAATCTTACGATCTTCCCTGTTCACAATACAAATACACGTCACCCATGCTAACATGGTCTAACGAAGTTGAGCATAAATGGAAATTATAACCTTCATGCCATATAACCGTTTAACGGGGAACCCGAAGCAGAAAAAGTGCAGTGGGTGGTATTGGAAAACAACTTTGAGAATGCAGTAAACGCATGGTTAACTGTTTTTACTGGGATTGAAAGCCTCATTCTCCGGAAGGGGGGGGGGGGGTGACGTGGCGGTATTACAGAGTAAGTTCTGCATTCACATTAGTCAAATTGCTACTTGCAATGAAAGCTATGACTTTGGATTAAAGGTTCCATTCATAGCGACAATTTTCCAAATTGTATATCACTTTATGATATTTTCCCTCTGTTTGATCATGCGCACACGACTGAAATTACCTAAGTACAGTTCTTAAAACTCAGGAATTTAACAATAGTATTTTTTTCAGCAGGTATGCACATTTAACAGATGGTTGTGCCATGACCTAACGATTTACAATGACGTGTTTTTGCAATAGGTTTGTTATGATATACGTCTGTCTGAAAGAATACGGGAAAAGCCAAGAACAATAGAATCATAATTTTGCCGGAATTACGGCACAAAGAATATGGGTGAAAAGTTTATCTTAAGATTTATACTTTTATATGTCAAGAGGTCGCTCATAAACTAAAGCATCTCTGTGCAATTGAATGCGATGTTGAAAGATGAACAATAATCATTGACTACTCCTTCCTTATTTTCATGGTTATCACAGCAAGTTACATCCTCTGGCGTTACGTTATATAATTTAATTTATAAATCAATTGAACTCTGTTTATACGTTATATATATATATATATATATATATATATATATATATATATATATATAATAATTAAATATTTAACATTGAGCAATGCAAGCTTAATATGGTATGATAAGAAAAATAAATGCCTGGACGGGATTCGAACCCGGAACTCTGAGTCTGTACCTCAGCGTGATATCCATTACACCACCAGGCGAATCCAATTCAAACACTTATATTTCTTATATATGTATTATATTCTCCATTATTACTAGATGTCGCGAGAACTCGGTCTTCACTGCCATCTAGTAGCTGACTATAACAAGTAAGCAAATTAAAGAGAATATATTTTTTTTTAAATGGCAGTGAAGACCGAGTTCTCGCGACATCTAGTAATAATGGAGAATATAATACATATATAAGAAAGATAAGTGTTGAATTGGATTCGCCTGGTGGTGTAATGGATATCAAGCCGAGGTACAGACTCAGAGTTCCGGGTTCGAATCCCGTCCAGGCATTTATTTTTCTTATCATACCATATATATATATATATATATATATATATATATATATATATATATATATAATGTCAGCTCAGAAGTATTACGATGTTCTTGTCCGTGTAAGCCCATGTTTCCCTTAACAGAGATTTAGGCGCTCTCCCCCTACAAGGAAGAATTTGAACCATACTAATTTAGTTACACTTGTTTTCGTATAGATGTCATTTGAGCGTTCCGCCTCATACTGCCATCTAGGAAACCAAGGTGGTACTTGTATGGGAAAATTAGGTAAATTTTGCTTAGAGGCCTTTCATTCAGGCTTAAGGATCTTTTACGAGCCTGAAAATCTTCAGACTTGAGTTCCACAGCTTAAAGTCCCTCGCAGAGGACTTGCTCCTTGGATTTTTCCATCCTAAAAAATCCATTGACCCCGGCCGGTTCAAACCCGCGACCCTCGGGACCAGAGGCAAGGAGCATAACCACTAGTCCACCGTACAAATCTTAAACACATGTTAAACATTTTATACACGTGAATAGTGTACCTTCTCTTGATGTTGTCTGACGTAGAGTAGCATTGAACTGATCTAGGAAGACTCTGTATGTCATTTTGTGATAAAAAAATATCTATCTGATTCACAGTTTTTTTTTTTCTCGATCTGATGATTTCCCTATATTGCTTGGAAGGAAGAGTGGGGTGAGTAAACGATAAGGACTAGTCGAGTCTATGACAGGGAAACAACAGCTTTTAGCGCTCGCCACTGAAGATGCCCTCCGCAATTGAGGGAGAAACGTCTGGAAGAAACGCCAGTTATAGACCACGGCCACATAGCCCGGAATCTTTTACTACCACAGTTAAATAAATGTTGGAAATTTCAATACTGCACTTCCCTAAGAACGGTGAGAGGATAAAATTGTACATTATATAACATTGTAACTTTAAAAAAAAAGTAAAAAAAGAAACTCAAGTGAGTGTGTGTGTGTGTGAGAGAGAGAGAGAGAGGGGGAGAGAGAGAGGGGGAGAGAGAGAGAGAGAGAGAGAGAGAGAGAATAAAATTGATAATCCAGAACCTCAATAGTTTTTAATTTTAGATCAAGAATTAGAAAGATTAGGCGAGGTAAGACGATCCCATCATTGGACCACCCATTTTAAGTTACGTGCCTTTGTTTTCCTGAAGTGATGAATAAAAACTCATGATATAGGTACAAGCTATGTCAACTGATAGGGTTTAGTTGTGCATTATTTTACCCATCAATACGTAGTTTGTATTTTTGAGCCTAAATTGCCTATTTTCATTCGTATTATGCCTAAAAATAATTATTTTACACTCTAGTACACTTTGCCTTTTTAAACATAAAGTTGCTTTTTAAAAATTAAATCTTCTATATATTAATACGCGAAGGAAAAACGTTGCACCCCTTTTTAAGCACATTGCGCGCACGGAGGAGTGTGGTATTTGGCATAATTAAAGTTCATATATAGGAGGAGTGCAGAAAAATAAAATGGATGTATAATATGTGTTACAAATAAATTTAATTCAACAAAATAAAATTAATTGTCTCTAAGGAATGCATATGTAATATTCATTTGTTTATGTTCATACTGAAAGTGCATTGTTGCAAAAAGAAAACTGTGCAGCAGTATGTGAATTGACTTACTCACGCGTATTTATTATTAGTGGTTTAAAAAAGCGAGCACATCTTATTATTCAAATTTAAATTAAATCCTGTCTAATCTTGGTTTCAGTAATTTCATTACATATTTTTATATATTCACATATTCGCACCTACTTCCATTATGCCTCGACATAAAACATGACGGGTCGAAATGAGACAAATAAGAAGGGGTGTATATTCCCGTGCACATAATAATAGGCCAAATGCAACTTTATATAGTATAAATAGTATACAAATGCCAAATGACGCGTTATTGTTTTTAAAAATGGCTTAGCCAAGCTGTACCACATATTTCCTATCGTTCGTATTTTAAAAATAAAATAGAAAATTAATGCATAATGACATATTTGTGACAAACTTAAAAAAAATAATGAATTATGGTCGAATTTCGACCGCTGGCGACCACTAGTTCACATAATTGAGATCGCAGCGACCACTAGTTCACATAAATTGTCCCACTACAGCGTGGAGCCAGGTCTTCGGAATTTAATCAGTTCATTCAAATAATGTAAAAAAAAAAATGCAATAGTTGTACTTTGCAGCCAACAAATAGGTTTTCTATAGTTAATTACTTATTTTACTTTATTAATAGGACAAGCAACCAGAGTTAGCTGACTGGGTGGAGATGTTTCAACCTCCTCTGCCAGTCCTCACAGAGAATCCATGACTAAGATCCTCTTTTAAGTCTGCTTGGCAATCAGACTAGGTGTGAGAATTTCAGAGCTTGCGAGCAAAAGCGTCCCATAAGCCTGTTTTCATAGTCTGAAGTGGTTCCTGTCATCCGAGCAAAATGTACTGAAGCATCTCGTCAGCTTGTTTGCATAGTCAGCATTTGGAGTCATCGGTTGGTCTGAAGTCGTGAAAATAATCTTGTTGTGTGACAGTGTGCTAAGTTCTGGCACTTGTATCATATATGGACACTGTAAGATGGGCGATTTTGTATTGACTCTCGTCCGTAGACCACCCATAACTGTTAATACCCGTCACTTTCTTTAATTAATAATCAATTATTGATCTCAGAATTCACATATAGGCCTACAGTTTACTATTCACGTCTACCGCTGTGGTCTCGAGGTAGAGTGCTGCCTTGTCACGCAGCGGGCCCGGGTTCGATCCCCGGTCAGGACAGTATTTCTGGGTGAGGTTTTTATCGGGGTTTTTCCTCACCTGTTTCTTTATTTACTTCATGATTGTTCACATTGTTTGAACGTGCGTCTCTAAAACCCAAGTTCCGCTATCTTTACAGAACATTCTGAATTGAGATCGCAGCACTAATTTGATTTTTGCACATCAAGTGTTTGTGACATCCTTGAAGTTTGTTCTGGAAAACACTGAGTATATTCATTGAAACTGCAGCACAAGTGTGAACTATTGCAAAATATAAGGAAAGGTGTATTCTTAACAATTTGTCAGTCGTGAAGATGTAAGACATATTGAAGGAATTTTTGAATGAATCGCCTCGCGTGTTCTATAATATCTCACTGGGGTTTATAATGCCTGCAGGCTCTTGGATTGTAACAAACCTGTTTAAAAGTTTATGCTTCAACATTTCATGTAGCTCCCTGTTCATTGCTGCTTGTCACACAATGGAAGCTGATTTCATCCGGATTTCCAATCAACAAACACGCCATTAAATACGTATTCTTAACTTCTCGACAGCCAGACGTAACTGCACACTCTTAACACTCTAACAAAGTAAAATAGTATTAAAGTAAAGAAAAAAGTGCCACAATTGTTAGTTCAGTAATTCAGTAGAATTTTCTAATCTGTTCCGTCATGTAAGATTAGTAAAATCAATAAACTTATTCTGTGTGAAATTAACCGTTAATATAAAGTTGGTGGAGATTTTATTTTCGGGCAACTTGATAATTCGCTGAAATAAATGGGAATTTGAAGAAGTCTCCCGCTGAGAATAAGACAAAATTCAAAAGAGTGTAATGAAAACATGCAATAAATAATATACGCGTAAGCATTATAAAAATAAGAAAAACCTTTCAAACCTGAAGTTCATGCGACTATTTAATTGTATTATTGGATAGTTTACTCCCCTAAAGAACGGCGAAAAGATAATTGTGTACGTAATAGTTTAGCATCTTGCTTTTATGACATAGCAATCAAAATTCATGGAAATAGATAAAAAGAAAAATGTCGGGCACATGTAACAAAAAATTGTAGACCAACTCTTAAAATAGATTGTTTGAGAGAGAGAGAGAGAGAGAGAGAGAGAGAGAGAGAGAGAGAGAGAGAGAGAGAGAGAGAGAGAGTGTGAGAGAGGGGGAGAAAGAGAAACAAATTGATTGGAAAAAAGCTAATAAGATACCTTTAAATAGAGAAAATTGACTCCGTGTCGATGCTGCATATGTAGAAGAGATTCAACAAAATACTTATTAACCCTGTGTACCATTTGAATTTTGAACAAAAATTTCAAATTAAACCTTATAAGGGATATAGGAAATCCCATCAAAAATTTTGATTTCAATAATTATGTTTTACCATAATTTTTTGTAAGATATATAAACAGTGATTTGGAATATAAATTCAAATTTATTAACAGATGATAATAGTATAAAGGCAGAATAGTGATTCACACCGCAGTATAGTTGGTAAACTTAATACGATACATATCACACGGTCGAGGATTCGAGTTAGGATTTTAAAATTAGGGTAAACCTCTGATTGAAACATGGCGCTCGTGTCAATTCAGCTTGTAAATTAAATGAGTACCAATGTTTTTTATGGAGGTAAAGGCGGCCGTTAATCACAGTTGACAACCCGGTTGGTATAAAGTGCCTATTGTTTAGAAATGTGGGAGCCTTAACCGCCTGCTAACCCAAAGTCCTTATTCACTAAACTTTTGCCGTTTAGTGGTTCGAAGTATATTAATGAATACTTACTTTATTATCGTTAAATGTAACGATATATAGTAAAGCGACATTTAATGACATCGTCATCTGATAATCAGGTAGACACAAGAAATACTATGATTTAAAACAGGAACTAGCAAACTCATGAAGAAATTCCATAGATGGATTGAAGATAACCTAATGCTTGTAAACACTGAATGAAGGTTTATCATATTTTCTCAACTGTATGGAAAGACTGGAAAACTATATTTGAACTACAGCAACGTACCTCTTTTTCAGAAGAATTTCATTACACAACTAGGAGTCGTAAGTTGACTTCCTAAAATCTATATAAACTAAAGAGCGATAAAGAGAATGAACATCCTCAAAATATTATCTGGAATTAAAGGGGGCTGTTCTAGAAAAACGTTATATGCTACCTACAACAGATACACAAAACTCATTCTACAGATACCTAGAATGATTGAAAAAGCTTCATAGAGTATAAAATTATGCTATGCGAATAATGACAGTTATAGCCGAAACAACCTCTATGAAAGCAATGGAAATTGTAATGCATGATTATACAATCTCATTACCACTTCAAGAAGAAGCATTCCTGCAGTTTGAGAAGATGATGAGACTACCAGAAGACAAATGGACAAAGAAATAACTACAGTCGAGAAAACTGGACACCAAATCTTTCATTAAAAAAAATACATTAGGATTTTTCAAACAAACCGGGAAATAATTCCATCGAAAATGAATCCAGAACAATTAAACAATCCCATCTAACTGTAAAAATCGAAGGAAAAAACAATACAATAGCACTCTCCTGAATAATACAATCATAGAAACTGTCCACACTAGATACCCTCAAAATTGCTAGATCAATGTCTAACAGATTCTGAAAATGGTGCTGGCGCAGGAAGAAGATGCCCCCATTTTTTTTATGCATGTGTCATACTGGCAAAAGCAAAACAAATTTCGATGGTGAGATACATGCAGTAAAAAACATCACGTGGAAACCTCTTAGCAAGTTTAGATAACTGCTCCATCTATCAAACTCAAAAGCAGTTCTTCAATCAGTCACCCAGACACTTGACTCCATACAATTATATGGCATGGTACTTCAACGTGAAACAAATCATCCTATAGTGGAACTCATCACATTGTGGAATCTTGGGCAATTAAACAATTGATCTCCTTGCGAAGAAAGCTTCCTGATAACGCAGTCATCAGCACCCAAACCTGTATCTTATATTTTGGATAAATGGAACATGAAATAAAAAAGGACATTAACGACAACGTACTTCAATAATCCGCAAAGGACGAGAAATAGGAATGCCTCCTTCATAACACCAGCATACCAAACATTCCACGGATGACAGCACCTCTTGCAATTCATGTTACCTACAGGTCATGAGTGCCTTGCAAAAGACCTGCTCAAGATCAATATATGTTGGCCCGAAGATGAATTCTATGCAACCACCCAGTGAAAGAAATGGATGACTAACATCTCAACCAACTCCTACCAGTCAAACAGAAAACTTCAAAGTACTGGGCAGCAAGATTGCTAATGACTTCAATGTTAGATACGGCATATTATAGCCTATACCTTCCAACCAATGAGCCATATTCTTGTTGTCAACGTTGTTCCAAATTATTCTGTATAGCCATTATTTTACACGTACTCATCATTCAGTTCATCTTATCATCATCATCATCATCATCATTATGATACTGGTCGTGATTGTTGTCATCCTGTCCTCGAGTTTCGAGTTCAAATTCAGTTGGAAGCGATGGAAATTTAAGTGAGTGAAAATCTTGAATCTAGTTTCCTTCTGAAGGGAAGTAACCTAACCTCTAGCCCCAAATAAGAACCTGCGAACAAAAGTCCATTGGGGCTTCGTACGAAAAATTAAAATGTTTATTTCCTGAGATAGCTCAAAAAAATTAATTATTGTGTAAACCATAAGTTTCTTTTACATGTAGTTACCGAGAAAAACGTGTTTCAAGTATTGTTTCTCAAATCAACACCCGCCACAATTTTGATTGTAGTAGACGATCCTGTGACTTCATCACTCACATCCTCTAATGTTTACACACAGTGTAGATTCAGCTTTAGTGTTTCAGATAATGTTACAGGTGCATGTGCAAATGTTCAGTGATACTATATTAGCAATATAGGATGTAATTCAGATCTACGGAGTACAACAATTTATGAAGAGGCCTTCATGTGTATCAGATTGCAGTACGACCGGATTTTAGCAGCTATTGATATTAGTTTGCACTTTCAAAAGTTCGAACTTTTTTTAGAAGATTAATCCCTACATTTTTTTATATAATTAGCTTCTCGGTTGAACTATAATTTCTAAGATAACTCGACAATTTACTATAACAAGAATGGCCATATTCTTACTGTGAAATAACTTGGAATTTAAGGCCTACCTTCATAATTCATTTTTGTATGCTAATGCGCCTGGAGACATTTCTTTAGATATATCCAATATTAAATCCCAAACAACAATAAACTGTCCCTCTCTTCCTTCCATTTAAATCGCAATCTGACGCCATAATTCTAAAAATGAATTGTGTAGTCAAGGTTACTTAAAATTAAAAAAATAAAACACACACATAGGCATATATATATATATATATATATATATATCCAACATTTGCTGCCCTATTCTGGAGTTTAGCTATTTTAATTATATAAACTGTCTGACTTTATGTTACGTGCCTCTGCAGAAATGTGGTCCTCACAATTCGAAGCAAATTGATAAACATGAAGGCGTCTATTTTTTTTAAGATATTGGGTCTTCCCTGCATAAACCCATCATCCGACATAGTTGGTTCTAAATATTTGAAGTTAGTAGAAAAATAAAAAAACAGAAAATAATGTATTAAGCCATAACATATGCTCTTTCAAATAAATGCCCAGATCAACGTAAACATACACGTTTACATTTATCCACAATATGCTAATGTTTTCGAAAAATAGTTCCAAACATATTTATAGAACAACTAGCTGGCCCGGCGAACGTCGTATCGCCTTTAAATATTTTTACGTTAATTTTTCCGATGTTTTAATAGGTATCTGCTATTCGGGGCGAAAACAAATCCAACAAATCAAAGATCATAAAAATCGGTCCAGCCGTTCTTGAGTTATAAATAGTGTAACTAATCCGACTTCGTTATATATATATATATATATATATATATATATATATATAAAGTCCCGGCCACGCGTTGCTGTGGCTAAGGTATATACGTTAAATTATGTTGTAGTAAACTAAGTGAGAAATCTAAGTCAGAAAGTTTTTGTTTTACACAATTTTTTAGTTCTGGTACGTTAACTACACCCGGTATAAATAAAGGTGGTGGTTTATGTGGAAGTGGTTTTGTTGGTTGAGATGAATTTATGTTGTCTGCATTCTTAGTATCATCCATAAGTGTATCATAAGGATTATATACATTTATTGATGGACTATTTTGAGGAGGCTTGCTGATTTCATTATACTTTCGTTTTTTTTTCTACGAACTTGTTGGCAGTTTGGATTCACATCATCATCAAGAAGTCTCTTTATAGTAATATCATCTTGTGATATATTATAGTCATCTTGTTTTTCATTTAATTGAGGTATAGAAATTGTTTCTGTAATATTAGGCATATTATTATAACTAACAGACTTACTTACAGTTCTGTTATTCCTTTCCTTAGGACCTTCATATGTTTTTAAATTGACATTCTTCTTAAATGTAAGATTTATGTCACATAGGCGTATACCAATTTGCGGAAATTCACTTGACATCTTATCATTCATGGTCTCTAGAACTGATTCGCCATATTGTTTAATGTCCCTTCTCGGTCCAGTTAAATTTAAATTAAGTTGCTGTCTTTCAGCCAGATTACTTAAAACTAATACTTACACATGAGATTAAATTATTATTATCAATATATTGAAAATAAAATAAACACTGAACATACTTAAATTATTAAATAATCAATATTTGTAATTCAATTGAAATTCGCGGTTGCAACAAAAAGCACAGCCACCTGGTTAAATAATTAACCAATTACCTTACAACCGTCATCTGTTAGAATCGTATGGAACTCACAGATAATTATAACTCTTTGTTAAATAATAAACAAATAATTTGCAATAAAATATAATGCGACTATAAATTTAGTTATAAACAACCGTAGGCCTCAAGTTGGATCAAACAGCACACAGTGTGCAAAATGTTATTAAAATCGGTTCAGTAGTTTAGGATTCCATCACGGACAAACAACGTGACACGTAATTTTTATATATTAATATTATTTATATTAATTAAACATACATTTTTAAATAAAAACCAAACAAACACACAAATTATGTATCTCACACGTAGATATTATTACTAACTTGTGAATCGTGATGTCACTGAGATGTTCGGAAATTTTCGGCAACGCCCGGCCCGTGATTGGAAGTCGCATTTTTTAGCATTTTAAAAATATAATTGAAGCAACTAGTTAATAAAGAGACATGATATTTTCATACGTCACATGTAATTATAATAATGGTTGGAGTGATGTATAATTTTCTTAAATTTGTGTTATTGTATGGAACCTCATTGCAACGCCAAGGACCGAGTTCTTTAAAGAGTGCCGTTATTACTGTTTTAATAAAGGGTCTTCTCTTACTTTTAATAGCATTTATATATAATTCTCCTACATTAAAAATTATGTATGTGTATACATTTCAGAAGAATCTATATTCATAGCCTATAGGGATATTTATTAACCATTTACAGTTTATCAAAACTCATTTTGATCAATTTCCTGTTTTCTGTTGCATGAAACGTATAATTAATGTAAAATAGGCCGAGGTGATGTCGAGGAGCCACTAGCTGGGTGTTCTAAACCCAGATCAGTTATTAATGTGATGACGTGACACAAATAAATATTAAGTTTCTGGGGCCCTGCCTCTTCTCATAATAACGTTATGTCACACATGTCAAGTTCATCACCATAATTATATAATTGAAGGATTGAGCGGAATAATGGGATAACCTCTCCAGATAGTTGGTTTTGAAATGTTATTAAGATTATTTATAACTCATGCCCCAAATGGGATTCAATGACCAATCATATTTAATGAACTTTGATTTACAACCAATCACAGTCGTTTTTCACCTCGATTTTATTAATTTAATTTTATCCCTTTAAAATCAAGCTCCTCCTTTTAACATTTGAATAGGGCATAGCATTATTTGGTAATGACTGACTGACACTCTACGAAATACGTTGAATGTAACAATTTATATATTAAGATGTAAGAATATGAAAGTGTATGTGGCTACCAGATTGTATATATAGTGCACATGTAACCAGGTAGGGCTTGCAGGAGATATTATAAAAACATTTGTGGCAATTGATTATACCACAAAAAAATATAAACCGCTGTTAGCACTTTCTTAAACGTATTATTTCCCAGGAATTAACGTTGCAGAAAAATACAATTGACGTATTTACATCATAGGACATCAGAAATGAATTAATAACCTATATGTGTATACGTTATGTAACACATGTCGAGTTCATCACCATAATTATATAATTGAGGGTTGGTTATACATTTCTCCACTAGGGTGCATTCTTACAATATTGCGATACTTTGGCAATAAATAATATGATCTGGTTGCAGTGATGAACAAATGAAGCATAATAATCGTTTCTGATTTGCTTTCAAACATTGCGGTTTACATTAAATATATAAATATTTTAAAATAACTATAGTTAAATAATGATTTGTGAGTAAACAGCTTAGTTTTTTCGTTAAATAGTCCTAACAAATGCCACTCTTGATTTCCATATTATCTAGATAAATTCACTCGCTTCGTGAGTCAAGAATTTATCGATAATTTGGAAATCACTCGTGACATTACTTATGATAAATAAATAATAGTTTAGAAAACTAAAACAACACGCTTTATTAGAAAACCGAATTAAACAATGAAAAAAAGGTTAATTTCCAACACGCTTGGATAAAATTAAAGTGGTAAACAAAAAGTCATCTCCAACACATCTAGAATAAAACTAGAGTTATCTACAAAAAAAATAATTTTACCATCAAAAGCGTGGGGTGCTCTATATCAATTAATATATTTGATAATAAACAGATATTGGTAAAAATAAAGTCTCTAAGAAGAAAACGTAAGAACCATAACAAGCACCCCATGCTTTTGATGATAGAATTATTTTTTTTTGTACATAACTCTAGTTTTATTGTAGATGTGTTGGAGATGATTTTTTGTTGGCCACTTTAATATTATCCCAAGCGTGTTGGAAATTAAAATAATGTTTCATTTTTTAGTTCGGTTTTCTAATAAAGCATGTTGTTTTAATTTTTTTAAACTATTATTTATTATTTGTTTTTTAGTTTTAGAAAAAACATTATGAAATTATTGTATTGTCATTGGCCCTTTACAAGTATACAAAGTTTCAAGTGGATCTAATGTTTTTAAGTGGGTGAAAATCGTGTTCAAAAATTCCGTTACATAGATAGATACAGGTCAAGCAAATATAAGGTGTGCAAAAACATAATGTGAAACAAAAGCAATGTCATATTTTCCTCAAACATTAGCAGTATGAATTGGAGTTGGTCTACTGCTACACTGGAACTCCACAGTAAGACCCAGAACGTGTAAAATAAGTATCTTATTCGATAGAAATGTAAAGATGTAGCTCTCAATTCGCTTCTGTAAGTAATGAAGAGAGATACGATTTGACTCATGATACCAATCAGAATCACAATATAGGCTTGAGAACTAGTTCAATTTCAACCTTCAACCTTAGCTCTTGGATAGAGATGTACAGTATATCATCGAAATAGGCGCACAGTTTCATTTCATCATCATCATCAATTGCAGTCATGAATTAGGTTATTGGCCAGTTCCGCTTCAGGATAGAAATTGATCCCTCATCTCTTCTTAAGTCTTCCTAGGACTCTTCGTCCTGTGGGTTTTATTTGAATATGCTAATTAATATTACATTTGAATATAGCAAGTAACAAATGTAATTTCTTTACATTTTCTAAATTGTATAATAATTAATATTTATTCGTTTCTCCGGGCGGGGACTACTTCAGGGAACCCATGCCAAAGGCTCTAATACCTAGGAACAATAATCACAAATATGAATGAGATGCACAAAGAAATTAAACATAGGCTCAATTCTGGAAATGCGTGCTGTTATGCATTGCAGAGACTCTTGATGCCCCAACTCCTTTCAAAAAACGTTAAACTGAAAATATATAAAACTATTATTCTACCAGTCATATTATATGGGTGCGAAACATGGACTCTTAATTTAAGGGAGGAAATGAGATTACGAGTTTTTGAGAATAAAGTTCTTAGGAAAAATTTTGGACCAAAGAGAGATGAACAGACAGGTGAATGGAGAAGACTACTTAACAATTAACTACATGGTCTTTATAGGAAGGCAGATATAATAAGAAAAAATAAGTCTCGTAGACTGCGTTGGACAGGGCATGTTGCGCATATGGGGAATGAAAGACGTGCATGGAAGCTTCTTGTAGGAAAGCCAGAGGGAAAACGCCCAGTTGGTAGACCAAGAATGAGGTGGGAGAACAACATTAACTATGATTTGAGGGAAGTAGATTATACAGGGAATGATTGGAAGGCATTAGCTCAGGATAGGGATGTATGGAGAGCTTATGTCCGCGCGGACATGAGCCTACGGGTTCGATAGTGCCAGTGAGTATTAACATTTATTCGAGAGTGAACCAAAATGCAACAGATCAAGTGTCAATTCAACACAAAGTAACTTGAAAACACTTATACAAGGTTTCGTTAGTTTGTTTACAATGTAAGTGTAGGCAAGATTTCTAAAATCAATCACATCCTAATATAGCTAAGCTAAGCTAAGCTTAGTTTTTATGGATGTGAATACAATATGTTGTAAAATTCTCTCCATTTGCCTTATACGTCGAATTCAAACCCGCCTGCGTCACTACTCGCATGCAAGTTTTTTTTTCTTCATAATAACGTACATTTAATATCTCCCGCTTATTAGTACAGAACACAGCATTGGAAATGGGGAAAGTGAATTCAGTTGACCATTAAAAGGGTAGAGCGTTATTTTGCAAGAAACATTAGCATGTCATAGCACTCGTTTCTACTTAAATCAGAATCGCGAGAAAAAAAAACAAACAGAACATTTTGTTTCTCTTTATTTTCATATCAATGTAGAAGTTCACGTCGTAGCTTACTTACTTACTTACTTACTTACTCATTGGCACTATCGAACCCATAGGTTCATGGCCGCGCGGACATAAGCTCTCCATACATCCCTATCCTGAGCTAATGCTTTCCAATCATTCCCTGTATAATCTACTTCCCTCAAATCATAGTTAATGTTATTCTCCCACCTCATTCTTGGTCTACCAACTGGGCGTTTTCCCTCTGGCTTTCCTACAAGAAGCTTCCATGCAAGTCTTTCATTCCCCATACGTGGCAACATGTCCTGCCCATCGCAGTCTACGAGACTTAACTGTTCTTATTATATCTGTCTTCCTATAAAGACCATGTAGTTCGTTGTTATGAAGTCTTCTCCATTCACCTGTCTGTCCATCTCTCTTTGGTCCAAAAATTTTCCTAAGTACTTTATTCTCAAATACTTGTAATCTCCTTTCCTTTTGTTTCTCTTTATTTTCATATCAATGTAGAAGTTCACGCCGTAGCTTATTTGGTTAAATCAACTTTTATGAGATTCATGTTGTGTTCCGTTGAGGTATTATTCAAAATTAAAATATAAAATTATGGAATATTCACCTGAAAGGTCCGTCTCCTCAACTTAATTAATTATGTAACTGGAGCGTTTTCGGGACTTGTCCCATCATCGGCAGAAAACGCTACAGTTACATAATTAATTAAGTTGAGGAGACGGACCTTTCAGTTGAATATTCCATAATTTTATATTTTAATATTTGGTTTTAAAGCAATACGTTTTCAGTCTGAAGGTCAATGGTTCGAGTAGCGGGGAGGTCAGCGGTTTTAAAACTGGCATAAACTGTTTGGTACCACCATAGCCGTGATTTTGATTCAGTCTATAAGTGAAATAGGCCTACATACCAGACGTTTATTCTGGGAATTAAGAAGGCAGTCACGCAAGGGTGAGAGCTTTAAGGTGATACCATCCCAAGGCCCACTAATATTTATAATGGTATAATTTTACTTAATATAATAGTTGATTGTCTAAACACGTAAGTGAAATCTGAAAATGTGCTTCCCTGATAATGAACGATAATACTTGTATTAGCTTTACGTTACAATTGTGTTGAAAATTGTTTAAAAATGCTTCTTTTGGAAAGTTCACTATTTTCACTTACGTACTTTTTCTCGCTGCGGTGGTCACACAAATTTCGCTGTTGGCTGAACTATTTGTCTTGTAAAATCTACAACACATATTCTGAAAAAAATTGAACATCCTAAATTATAAGTTAACCTAAACAATGTTGTAAGTAGCACGGTTGGAGCTTCCCGCACCGTCATCATTATTCTAATAAATTACAGAAAATATTCTACTAAAATTGTAGGGCCTATTAATGGCTATAATTAAAGATAAACAACTTTTAATTGGCAGTCCGTAGCGTAGTGGTAAAGGCACTGCTCTACAAGCCGGAAGGTCGAGGTTTCGAGTCCCAGTGGAGTCAGGATTTTTAAACTGAACCAAACCTTCTGGTGGCACAATGACCCTGGGGTCGACTCAGCTTCTAACGGAAATTAGTACCAGACGCTTGTTCGGGGGGTAAAGGCGGCCGTCACTCAGGGCTGACAACCCGTCTGACACCAAGTGCCGATTGTGTAGAAAAAGTGGGAGCCTTAACCTCCTACTACCCTAAGGGCCTCCTGAGGTCTGTAGTGGGATCACTTTACTGTATTTTAATTGCCAGTAAAAACAATGTATATAATCAGAAAATTACAAAACGTGAATAAACTATGTGCATTAACTAACTCACAGGCTCTATCGAACCCGTAGGTCCATGGCCACGCGGGCATAAGCTCTCCATACATCCGTATCCTGAGCTAATTTTTCCAATCATCCTCTGTATAATCTACTTCCCTCAAATGTTATTCTCCCACATCATTCTTGGTCTACCAACTGGGCGTTTTCCCTCTGGCTTTCCTACAAGAAGCTTTCATGCACCTCTTTCATCCCACATACGTGCCACGTGTCCCGCCCATCGCAGTCTACGAGACGTAACTGTTTTTATTATATCTGGCTTCCTATACATGTAGCCCACTATTGTGTAGTTTTCTCCATTCACCTGTCTGTTCATCTCTTTTTGACCCAAACATTCTTCTAAGAACTTTATTCTCAAATACTCGTAATCTCTTTTCCTCCCTCAAAGTAAGAGTCCATGTTTCGCATTCATATAATATAATGGGAGAATAATATTTTTATATATTTTCAGTTCAGCGTTTTATGAAAGGAGTTGGGACGACAAGAGTCCCTGTAATGCATAATAGCAAGCATTTCTAGAATTAAGCCTATGTTTAATTTATATAATGTGCACTAAATAGTAATTTTAACATGTTTATGCCCAAAATGTAACCTGTAAGTTATATTACGTGGAACATAGTGCGGCTTTAAATATTCAAATTTAAGTAAATCTACTATTTATTTATAAATAGTATATATATATATATATTTATTTGTAGTGAATTTATAGCAAACATTTTTAGTTAAAATTTTGTTAAAATTATTTCTAATTTTTAAAAACTGTACAAGGGGCCGTTGACAACATTTATTTAAATAAGGAAAGTTACTTCATTTGAAGGTTTAGGAGTATCTGCCTCATGATATTACTTACGTTTTAGATTGAATGTAGAAATTAGTTGTTGATGGATATGGACCTTATTTTTATACAGGTAGTCAGGATAATTGTTCCCTTTGAATTTTTCGGTCCTCTGTTTTACGGTTTTCAGTAAAAATAATGAAGACGAGTTAAACACACAAATATTGTCAACAGTAATCTAACAAGAGGTTGTGTTTTTCTGAAAAAAGTCACGAGCGACAAAGTCGCGAATGATTTTATGTAATGAAAAACTCAACCTCGCGTTGGATTTAGAGTGACTATTTAGTAAATAATACAACATCAGAAGCTAAAAATAATTACAATGTTTAATATTTACCAACTATATGTAGATTTCAAAAAAGCATATGATTCAATTAAGAGGGATAAGTTATATAGTATCCTGCTGGAGTTCGGAATTCCTAAAAAGTTAGTTAGACTTATACGAATGTGTCTAAATGGCACAAAGAGTAGGGTGCGTGTAGGCAAACAGTTTTCGGACACTTTTGAAATCCAGAATGGGTTGAAGCAAGGAGATGCACTATCTCCTCTACTATTTAATTTTGTACTAGAGCATGCCATTAAATCTTTAGAGAATGAGGAAGGCTTACAACTCAAGGGTATTAATAAGCTGTTAGTTTATGCTGATGATGTAGTATTATTGGCCGATAGCGAGGAGATACTAAAGGACAACATGCACACACTATTGAGTAACACTAAGAAAATAGGACTGGAAGTAAATATAAATAAAACTAAATATATGGTCACATGTAGAAATTCATTATATAATGGAAATGGACAGCTAATGACAAATGAGGGAAATTTTGAGGAAGTGGCTGAATTCAAATACCTAGGAACAATAATCACAAATAGGAATGAGATGCACAAAGAAATTAAACATAGGCTCAATTCTGGAAATGCATGCTATTATGCATTGCAGAGACTCTTGATGTCCCAACTCCTTTCAAAAAACGTTAAACTGAAAATATATAAAACAATTATTCTACCAGTTATATTATATGGGTGCGAAACATGGACTCTTACTTTAAGAAAGGAAAGGAGATTACAAGTATTTGAGAATAAAGTACTTAGGAAAATTTTTGGACCAAAGAGAGATGAACCGACAGGTGAATGGAGAAGACTACATAACAATGAACTACATGGTCTTTATAGGAAGCCAGATATAATAAGAACAGTTAAGTCTCGTAGACTGCGATGGGCAGGACATGTTGCACGTATGGGGAATGAAAGACTTGCATGGAAGCTTCTTGTAGGAAAGCCAGAGGGAAAACGCCCAGTTGGTAGACCAAGAATGAGGTGGGAGAATAATATTAACTATGATTTGAGGGAAGTAAATTATACAGGGAATGATTGGAAAGTATTAGCTCAGGATGGGGATGTATGGAAAGCGTATGTCCGCGCGGCCATGAACCTACGGGTTCGATAGTGCCAGTGAGTAAGAGTAAGTAAGTAAGTTTAATATTTACCAAATGTGAGCTTATGTATTCCGGACGATTTCTAAGCCGGCTGTACACTTATAAATAGTATATCTTTACTGTTAAATCTCTTTGGGCTTGGAAAAATCAATAACAGATAATTGTATGAGAAAAAACTATTAACAATAATGCAAATTCATTATAAAACATTTAATAATCTTTTTAAAGCAACAGAAATATATATATTTTTTTGTAATTTTTGAAGTTGTTTTCTATTGGTATTTCTTGCTGTACCATATCGATCGCACATTGTTGAATCGATACCCTTGTCAAAGAAGTTAATTTGCGGAGGTATCTCTCATTACAAACAGGAAGAGGCAAAATCATCGGTCTATGAGTTAAATAGTCATTAAAATCTTAAATTTTAATATTTATATTTGTCTGATGTTTATAATTCCTTTATGTTTTAATCTAGTTGAAAAATTGCAAAGAAAAACTTTATTCCACTTCTAGCATGTCAGAATGTGCGCTTGACTTGGAGATCATGATTTCCAACAAATAACTCTCTTATAAAAACCTGTACAAATATTTAAAAAACATTTTTTACCAGTGTTTCTTATTACACAGTAATAAGTAATTTAAACTTATAATCTGCTCATTTGTATAATAAACAAATAGGAAACATTTAATTTCTATGCAGGTAACGTTGGAGAAGTGTCATCATGTACTCCAGTTTTCAATACCATATTCCCAAAGCAACAACATCGCGGCTATCATATAACAGATCTAGTAACTTAATAACGATTTATTCTAGAAAACAGAAGACTTTATCTGCACGTAAGTATGACAAGATAATGAGGTGATAGTTAACAACAATGTCGGTAGTTGTAAAAACATGATTCGTGACTTACTGCGATTAACAGTTGGCGATGAAAATAACTATTTTACATGAAAGTGTGGTAGTTCCTTTCCGTGACGTTGATTATATGAAACTGGCGTCCGAATGTTATCCCTTTCATCATGCTAAAATGAAATGTGATTTTGTATATGTGAATATAAGATCTCTCCTTCTGAGAATGGCAGACAATGTCAATGTAAACACAATTAAAGTAATTAAGTTAATTTTGCTTTATACGGTTCTCGCAAGACCAGTATTTAGATATGGTAGTGAAGCATGGACAATACGAAGAAGAGATGAAAGCCGAATAACAGCAAATGAGATTCGATTTATGCGCCGTACACCAGGACACACAAAGTGGGACCATAAAAGAAATGAGGAAATTATGGAAGAGTTGGATGTAGAACCCATTCTTCACCATATATAAAACTATCAGAACAACTGGAAAGCCCATCTTCAACGAATGCCATCTCATAGAATTCCAAAAGCCATACTTCGCTACTGCCCCCAAGGAAAAAGATCGCTGGGACGTCCAAAAAAGCGCTGGATGGAAATTTCCTCTTTGAGACCGTAACAGGCCACACGGCTTAATACTTGCATGGATGATGATGACGAAGTTAATTTTTATACCGAAATATGGGATTGTCATTGCTGTAGTTTTCAGGTGCTGGATTTTGGAACAGGATAATACTATCCAAGAATGTATGGAGTGCTGTATTTGTAGAGATTGTAAAATTTGAACCCAGATGGTGCTTTTATTCGAGTTAAATGCATTCAAACAAATTTAAAATAGTAATGCAACAGCCTACGACATGACTTTTTTTTCGCAACTATGCGGACGATATATAAAATACAATAAAACATCGTGAGTACATATTTGATTATGCCAGATGTAGAAACATAATCTATAAATACTGTTTTATATGCAATTTGTTTCATTTTTGGTACCGTTAACATTTATTTATATTTTCTGGTGTGTTTATAATTTATAGCTTCAGTTCCTTAAATGTTATATGGAAAATATATTGGCGTAGTATCTTCTCTTGGATGTAAGTTGGCTGGCGACAGCCACAGGTAATACAAATGTTATTTAAGCTTAAAGCATCTGGAGCAGGTTGCTTTAGTCAATGGTTAATTTTTATTGAAATGGCATCAGTTACAGTATAATATCAACACTTATTTAATAAGAAAGACATTCCAACTATGTGGATATGTGAATATTATACCATATTTTTAAACTGTTTATTTAGATATATGTTTAATCTATCTCATATATATATTTGTCCTTTATGCAATACTACACCATTCATCCGATTGTGATGGGGCTTTTTCCAAAGTGTTCAGGAGTTTCCCGAAAGGGTTTTAGAGAATAAGAGAGTTGTAATACTCAACTCCATCAACCTTAAGTGAAAAACGTGTTTTTCGTAACCTTTTGGAATCTTAAATGACTTTCTCTGCCTAAACCGTAACATATACACCAAATTAATGTACAGATAATTCAATATCTCAAACAAATTACAAAAAAGTTGTCGACACCATCTACCTTTTACGGATAACTCATAATAACCATTTTTTATATTTCAGCTCATTGATGCCAAGGAGATCGGGATGACTAGATTCCCAGGCAAGCGTAGCAGCGCACTTTCGGATAACTCTCAATAATCAGCTCATTTATGCCAAGAATATCGGTATATGTAGAATCCCGGGA
This sequence comes from Diploptera punctata, assembly GCA_030220185.1. NCBI lineage: Eukaryota > Metazoa > Arthropoda > Insecta > Blattodea > Blaberidae > Diploptera > Diploptera punctata. The sequence goes on along the minus strand of JASPKZ010000419.1, from coordinate 783,396 downwards.
AATGCCGGCTAATCAGCACGGGTATCTAAAAGTATATAAATTTATAATTATTTTTCTATATACTTACTCAAGTAAACATAGAAGCACATTTAATTTATTTAGGCGTAGCAGCGCACGCCGGGTATTAGCTAATTTTAAATAAAGTGTACGGTTTTTCGAACGCAAGGTTTTTGTCAAACACTAATTTACAGAGTGATTAAAAGTGATTTATAGCATTTGCGAAATAACAGGTGATGCAAAGTGAAGTAATCATTTATTTTCCAAAGGTCTCGTAGATCCATCATTTTTATTTTTCCTCTAGGGATGATTATTTTAAAACAAACTAAAGAATTATTTAATAACAAACTAACTTATACACCTCACTGATAGTATTCTTTTAACAATTAATAAATTGAATTATTTATAAAAATAATATTAAGATTAACAAATATTTTCTTTTGTTCTGTTTTAAATATTGTATAATCGTAAAATTAGTTTTCTATATCTCATTATTTTTCTTTGTTTTTTACATACATTAGACAGGACAATTTAATATGTCTTGCTTGTATACAATTTATTATTAGATTTAGTCTTAATTTTAACTAACATTAACTGGTTGCATTATAGATCGTAATATAATAGATATTATCTTTTTGATCAAATTTTTATTTAGTATTTAATATTAGAGTTAATTGAGATTGTTATATTCTGATGTAATATATTTTTGTCCTGGTGAGTGGAAGAGAAGGTCACATGGCCTTAACTACACCAGACTAAATAAATGTAATCTAATCTAAATAAATCTAATCTAATCTAATTTTGAAGTCCATCCTGGACATTAAGGAAAATTGGGGTAAACATGTTCCACTTAAATATTGATGATACAGAAGTTGTTTCCGGTTGTGCTGATTGTTGAATTAAATAATGTTAGAGTTTCCGGAGAAGTCTGGGAGAGGGGGAGGATTGACAAGAGACAATCTCTACTTAACGTGGAACGTTTCATCGAGGGAGATTCCGAAGTTAATGTCAGAGTGTGCAAGTTGAGTGGAAACTACTTATTAGTAAATGACAGCGTCCTTAGCAGTACAACACTGAATCGATAAAATTGTTGATAAAAATATTCTTCTTACCTCATGTATCCTCCATGAACATTGTAAACAATATTTGTCAATACAGTTAAACTTGCTGTAAGCGGAATAATAATAATAATAATAATAATAATAATAATAATAATAATAATAATAATAATAATAATAATAATAATAATAATAATAATAATACTTTATTTATTCTGGCAGAGTTAAGGCCATAAGGCTCTCTCTTCCACTCAACCAGCACAAATACAAATAAATATTCGACAAATATAGATATACACTATACTAATTATAAACAGTTAAAGATACAATAAATGTAGCAATGTAAATGTCATGTACAAACAACATTTTATAGGGTAATAACAATAACGATACGCGCATGGGACCAATTTTTTTCCCCACATTAGAAAAAAATCCGCATTATAAAAACTAAAACGTAATAATCTAAGATTTATAGAGTACTGTATACGTTTTTTTTACGTACCTTGGATTAATTCTAGTTCCGCTGCCTTTGAAAAGTGAAGTATATTATGTATGAGCGACTTCGACGGTAACGCGCGAAAAAAAAAAGCAGTCCCGCTTCGTCAGCGTTAAAAATGCCTCTTCTGCGCGTATCCTGAAATTAAAGTATGCAGTTTTGGTTTCCGCTCACTAACTACACTTTCATCCACACCCTTTGATTCCCCGCAAATTTCATTCCACGCTACATTGTGTCGTCTTTTAAAACTGTCCATAACCAACCCGAAGATACCTTGAAATCGTTATTCCCTAGGGATTTAGCAAGAGTTAGAGCTTCACTTTGGAGCATCGGCCCGGAAATTTGGAGATTTATCTTATATCACTTTCACTTTTTCGTTGAATGAGAATGATACACACGTTTTAGCCATCTTCATTCCGTAAATTCAGAACGCTACCTGTGAAAGATCGGTCTCAGAACTTAAACTAATTTAAGATATTACAGTGCAATGGTTATTTGTAAAACAGGTATCTGTAGTTCGCATTACGGGTGTGCAGTGAGGCCGAAGTAAAATTTCAGGTACAGGTAGAATCTCTAATTCACCCGGCAGCAGGAATCATTCCTTTTTTTTTTTTTTTCTTTTTTTTTGGCATAACGGAAATTCAATGAAGTGCAAACTAATTTATTTCTGTCGATACTAATAAAATTCATATAAAATTCCGTTGAAGTGAATAGACATGAGATAAAAACTAAAAAATATGTACCTTTTGGCAGGTGCCGTCATCCTCAACTGTGTTAAAATATATTTAAAATATTATCTGGAGAAAAATGAATATTGGTTATTCAATAGTAGATTATATACAGTATAAGCAATTAAATTAGTATGGACACGTACGATGAATGCAAGAAGAAAGATTACCCAGGAAAACATTGGAATGTTGTCCACCTGGAAGGAGGAGGAGAGGAAGATCTCCAAACTCGTGGATGCAGGAAGTAAGAACTGGAATGAGAGCAAAAAGACTGGAGGACATGGATTGGATGGAGGGAGACGAGTGGAGAAGAAAAATAAAACTTTAGGCACAGAAAGATGGTACCGTAAACATTAAAATTCTGTATATAAATAAAAATCTGGATGCCTTTCGGAAGTTAACTTCCATCGTCAGCAGGGTGCGTATCTGCTACTAGTTGTTGGTTAAGACGTTGTAGACTCGATGTGTCTTTAGTAGCAACTGACTTGTTTTTGACGATCTCATATAACGGGTTGTGCGACTGAGGTGCATTATCATTAAAAAGTAGGGTGTTGTTTATTTCTTTTATAATTTCGAGGTCTTCAAATATATTGATCTTTGCTGGAATGTTTTCTTTGCGGACTATCGTTAGAGTGTTTTCTATTGTGTCCATTCTGTGACCTGCATTAATGATGTGTTTCGCATAACTTGATTTACCACCCGCGTATGAAATCTTTCAGGTGTTCCTTATATCTTGAAATTTCTACACGTCCTTCCTACAATCTTTATATGTAATGTCACTATGAGATACTGTAAAGAATACGGATTTTGTAGGTAATAAGATCATAGAACGGAAGTTATTCTCTTCTGTAAAGCGAAATTGTAAATTAGTCGCTGTGGTCAAAATCAACTTGGTTGTTATAATGGGAAAAGCAGATTTGTAAGTTTGTGATGTGTTAAGTAGATTTTATGTTTTAATAAGTTGGCATCTTTGTTATTACGTGATCGCATTACGACAGTGTACACAATCTAGTAGATTTATCTCTGCCACAAACCACAATTTCAAGTTCTGAGTTTTGTCATTTTCTTAAAAGTGGAGTGCGAATACAAGAGTATAAAATGAACACGAAAGCTAAACATTTCCCAGTGTTCTCATTTAAGCGACTGGATAGTTTTAGGATTCTGTAAGTGCATTTGTGACGTTTTGTTTTTTAAATACACAATTTACAGTTAAAAACGTAGAGATTTACAATTTTAACATGCCAAAAAAGGTCCATGCAGGAGACAATACAAAGGCATAAGGACAAGGTAATGTATCTAGCCCTACTTTCCATCCACTTTATTCGAAATGCATTTATCGCTATTTCACCTGCTTAGAACCAAGTTGTTGTAATTCTATTTTTTCCTTCAGGAGAGCTAATATTAGAATATTACCCATTGCATAACTCACTAACTAACTCTAACTCACTGGCACTATCGAATCCATAGGTTTGTGGCCGCACGGTCATAAGCTCTCCATTCATCCCTATCCTGAGCTAATGTTTTGCAATCATTCCTCAAACCGTGGTTAATGTTATTCTCCCACCGCATTCTTGGTTTACCAACTAGGCGTTTTCCCTCTAGTTTTCCTACAAGAAGCTTCCATGCACGTCGTTTATTCCCCATTCCTGCCCGCCACAGTCTACGAGACTTAACTGTTCTCATTATATCAGGCTTCCCATAAAGACCGTATAGTTCACTGGTATGTAAGTCTTATTCATTCACCTGTCTGTTCATCTCTCTTTGGTCCAAAAGTTTTCCTAATAACTTTATTCTCAAATACTCGTAATCTCCTTTCCTCCCTTAAAGTAAGTCCATTTTTCGCATCCAAATAATATAACTGGTGGAATAACAATTTTATATATTTCCAGTTTAACGTTTTTTTTTTCAAAGGAGTTGGGACATCAAGAGTCCCTGTAATGCATTATAGCATGCATTTCCAGAATTGAGCCTATGTTTAATTTCTTTGTGCATCTCATTCCTATTTGTGATTATTGTTCCTAGGTATTTGAATTCAGCCACTTCCTCAAAATTTCCCTCATTTGTCATTAACTGTCCATTTCCATTTTATAATGTATTTATATGTGTGACCATATATTTAGTTTTATTGATATTTACTACCCAATGCATAAGACTAGCACAATTTTGAGTAAGGGTTTAATTGCTTTCTGACCGCAAAAGTACAAAGTTCTGTGTGTAACTGTTTCAGAAGAGTAGCTACAATAGCATTCCTTAACTCAGTTTTCCTTTTTGTATCCGCATACAAACCATGCTATGTTTGCAGCTTTTCTAGGGATGTATAGGTATTGGTAGCTTCCCGTTTCTTTCCACACCTCACTCTCTCTTTTGCATCTTAAAACTTAAAAGATATTAAGAAGGTCCCGAGGGGCCCCAACTTGGGTGTGAGGAGATTTGATTTGGCTAAGTTAGACCCTGCGGACTTCACCAAAATTCATCCCAGATGTTAAATATCAGTTCCATGAGGGTTTTTTGACCAGATCAAAGATCCGGAAATCCCATTTAGCTCCTGCATAAGCCTAACTAAATTAGCTCGTTTATGTAACTCTCTTAAGGAGCATCCCTGGCCAAACGTGAGGATGTACGGGTGCAGTTGTAGACACAGTAGATGGATTTTACCAAGAGCAGCATTCAACTACAAGCCAAGAGGTTCAAGGAATGTAGGAAGGCCAGTGAAAAGATGGACAGAACAACTGTGAGGCGGAACAGGCAATTTGCCTAACCTGTGCAGTGAAGAAGAAGAAGAAGAAGAAGAAGAAGAAGAAGAAGAAGAAGAAGGTATTGGTTTTGTCATAGGCTTGAATACTGGTATGAAACATTTCATTCTCTCGCAAATCTACCATCGCCATTATCTGGAGTGAATAAAAATACATTTTTATTGTTATTTTTAAGATTAAAATTTGACACAGAACTTACATGTGCTGATGAAAAATCTATCCAAAAAGCGATGTGAACTTTTTTTTTTTTCGTCAAATAATTTATATGGATAATATTTCGTCTCTGGACTGCCGATCTTTACCAGAACATTCTATCTTATTCTAAACTTTGTTTGATGTCCAAATTTGTCTAACGCCATTCGAAGTTTGTATTCGCCATATTAACGGTAACGGTATGAAATGCAACCTAACATCAAACAAAGTTGAAAAATCATGACTTACATATGGCGAATATAAGGGTAAACATAAATTATTTGCCAGATTTTATTTCCAGAAAATTTCCCAAAGGTCTTATTTCTTTTAAATGACTTTGAATGACTTTAGGCTAATTCAGACTTCATACAAAGTGAAGAAATGTGTCGAATGTTCTGGCAGTTCAGTGTCGAAACATTTTCCATCTAAATTATTTTGAAAAAAAAAATCTCATCGATTGTTTTATTCATTTTTCATCATTACTCGTTTACGTTCAGTAAAATGTGTGGCCTGTTCGCAATCAACTGCTTGTTAAAATAACAATGAACAAATCTATTTTTATTCACTTGAGTTAATGGCGAGAGAATGAAATGAACAGATGTTTCAGTCCTGTATTCAAGCTTACGACAAAACCATAATCTATTTAATATAAATTTAATAATTCTTCTAATTATGAAAATACGAGCTAATTTAAGTAAGAGTTAAGTTCATAGTTAAGTCATAATAGTTCATAGTTAAGCCATCATATTTCAGTCATAATATCGGTTGAAAATGTAAGGGATGTTCCTCTTTAAAATTGCAGTTTCCGTGTTTAAGAAAACATAAACTATGAGGAAGATGAGAAATGTCTCATTCATGCATTAAGAGTTAAGTCTAAAAGTACTGTGTTATGAAAGCTTATCTATGACTACACCCGTCCATCCTCACGTTGGGGAAGGGTGCTCCCTTAAGGGAGTTACTTAACCAAGTTAATTTAGTTAAGCTTATATCCCTAGTAAAGCTGCAAAGCATAGCACGAAAGTGCTATGATTGCAGTGAAAGACCTGTCCTCGGGCAGAATTACTATGGATGTATATTCCTAGAAATGTCCCGCGAGTGATAAGTGGTGAGCTAATCGTCTCAAAGAGGCATCTGCTAGAACATCGTTTCCCAACCTGTGGTTCGCGAACCCCCAGGGGGGTCCCCAAAACTTTTCCGTAATGGCGGGTTTCGAGGTTAGGTCTGTTATTGTTTCTTTCATTTCTGCAGCACTGATTATTATTATTTTAAAATTAAATTAACCATATAATGTCCCTTATAAGCATATGTGTAACATCGGGAATTTATCACATTATTTGCACAATAAATTAATATTTACCGGGAATGCCTGATTTACAGTTATGTAACAACGTTAGGAATGCATTTGATTTCGCTAAAACTAGGCCTACACGTTATGTAACTTTTAAGCTGTAACTAGAGTAACTTTAGGTTTTAACCGTTAAGGGTTAAGTTAATTTAACATTTTGCTTGGAATTAAATTTTATGCATGTCTGCTGTATATGTATGTATATTTAAAAGTCAGTGGTTCGCCCAACTCAGATCGTTGTGGAAGAGTTTCGCGATTCGAAAAATGTTGGGAGCCGCTGTACTAGGGAATTGAGATATTATTTAGATGGGAAAGACAATTAAATTTTGTTCAGATACTCTAATTTAGGCTTATAATTTATAAGCTATGCCAATTGTACTATACACAATATATTACGGATTTTTTTTCAGAAATAAATTTAAACTGCTCAGGATTACATAATTATCTGAATCGATGGAATAAATCTACATATAACGTCTTAAAAAGTTGTTAATTGGAATTAACAAATAAATACATTTGAATTTAAAATTAGCTCACTTTATACAAGTATAACTTTCACCGACGTAAAAATGTGCTTCGACTTGATGTCAGTATTTTTAAATTACCTAATCAATACATTCTATCGCCCACATCGCTCATATATCGTGTATTCAGTGAGAACATTCATGTTCTACCAATATAATTGCTTCAATTTCTGGCCACATTTTTTAAGCAATGAACCGTGATGACTGATTTAAAATTCAAAATAACTTGAAAACAAAACGTAATCTGTATATAGATGAACTTTGGTTACAATACACAACACCCTGCTATGGGAACATGAGATAAAATCTTTCACGAAAGACAGTTAGTTTATCCATCCATTTTTAATGCCTTCAGGTTGGTTTGGAAAATACAACTGATTCTTGGAATCTGAATTCCCGCAGGTGAGTTCGATTTCTCAAATATGTACATTTTATTTTATTCCCTCCCGTAATAATATGTTGGTCTCGTCTTCTTCAATAAGTTCATTTATCTCGGAAAGTTGATGAGCTACTTAACTTGAAAATTAGTTTAACACAAATAAAAATGCTATCTTTGTTCAAAGAATATAATATATATACTTCAAACACACGCAACAAGAACTAGACCTAATTCAAGTGAATGGTCAGTTTATATAATTCGTGCTTGTATGATTTGTAAATTTAAACAATTTATTACCTGATGAAAGTTAAGCATATGATTTTCTCTTTTAGTATATATGTGCTTATAATATGAACATATCACCAGAGCAATTAATTTTATATATACAGGGCTATTCAGAAAGAAGGAACAGACTTGAACCATTTATTTCTTCCAAACTACAAAAAAATATATAAACACAATTCCAAAATTCCTGGAAAGAGAAAGGTTTAAATTTCACTATTTATAAGATAAAAACTTAAAATATGTACATTTTGGCAGGTGCCGTCGTTCTCATCTGTGTTAAAATACTATATTTAAAATGTTATCTGGAAGCCTTTCGGAAGTTAAATTTCATCATCAACAGGATGAGCATCTGTTACTAGTTGTTGTTTACGACGATGTAGACTCAAAGTGCCTGTAGCAGCAACGTATTAGTATTCACAATTTATGCATTCAATATGAGCACCATGTGTTAACGACAAATATCAAAACGGTAGCTCATTTCTTGGTACACACGAATCAGCTGACCTCTAGTTATCGAATTCACAGCTTCAACAATTTGATGTCTCAAATTTTCAAGTGTGTCAGGTATAGGGGGAGATAAAAACACGGTTTTTTGCGTAACCTCACAGATAAAACTCACACGGGGTTAGATCTGGTGACCTGGGAGGTCTAAGACCTTCTAAGGGGAACATTTTACTATACTAAGTCTAACTTACCCATCCATCTATCTATTCATCCGTCCATATGCATGTATGTATAACTTTAAGACCAATGCGGCCGTGATCGCATCTTCAAACTTTTATCTTTCCAGGAACGTTGGAATTGTGTTTCTATTTTTTGTAGTTTGGAAGAAATACATGTTTGAAGTCTGTTCCTTCATTCTAAATAGCCCTATATATGTATATATATATATATATATATATATATATATATATATATATATATATATATATATATATACATACATATAGACATCACAAATATTAGTCATAGAGCCAAGCTCATTAGAAGTTGAAAAAGCTATAAAACTGCTAAAGAAGATAAAATAGAGCACAGGTTCAGAAGGAATCTCAGTAGAACTCAAAAATCAGAAGAAAAAAAAACCTGTGGTCAAGGTACAACAGTTGCTTAGAATGGTTTTTGAAAAGCTCTTCCAAACGAATTGAAAAAATCGATAGGAGATAAAATTGATTGCACCAACATTTCATTAATTTTGACTTCATACAAAATCCTAACAAATATATTAGTATCCAGATTTATTACTTATATTGACATAATGGATGATCAAAAATGTGGATTTAGAGGAAATAAGACTACATTAGACCACATTTTTAGTTAACATATTCTAGAAAATAAATGGAAAAAATTATGTACATCAACTGTATCATCATCATCGTTAACGATTCGGTCTTTGCCTGTTTCGATCTCACATCTGTTCAGCCCAGCGCTTTCTTGGTCTTCCACCGATCTTCGTCCTCCAGGATTATACATCAGTTATTTAATTAAATAAAAATAAAACTTAAAGTTTTGATGTGATTTTGATATTTATTAAAATATAAATTAATTACAGCTGTTTCGGTACTTTGTACCTTCTTCAGACATGATAAATTAATGCATTTTGTTATTATAGTACATAACAACTGTAACTATGCAACATTTTTTTTAACAATCTCTATTATAAATTTAAAAGAGGCGATTCATTCAAATCTAGTTGGGGATTTAACAGCTTATTAGGCCCTACCACTTTTCAATTTATTTGTCTCTACAACTTCTAAAAGGTCCAACTTCTTTTCTTTGTCACACAACATGTAAAATAAAAAAATTAAATCAAAACAATGATCATATTGGAGGAGGTGGTTAGCATACTTTGAATTATCAGTGTCATCTTTGGTATCCTATCCTCTGTCATTCTTTGCAGATGTTCTATCCAATTGTTCATGTGTTCTGCTATTTGTTGAAGAAGTGGTTGTACTTATAATTCCCTCTCACACGATCAGCTATATATATATAGACATTGAAAAGGCAAAAAGGCATAAGATTCAATTAAGAGGGATATTTTGTATAACTTAGTTTTCTGCTCGAACTGGAATTCCTAAAAAGTGAATCTTATATAATTAATAATTAATCTTTGGAGGAAAAAGGGGCCGTACAAATAAGTTATTATTACATGTTTAAGTTGAATTATTAAGCATTAATGAGGAAATACTTCTTCTTCTTCTTCAGCATTACGGTCCTTTTAGTCTAGTCTCAGTTTCAATAATGACCTTTTCGTACCCAGCTGCCGCAGGGGTCTCCCTCTCCTTCTACCATATATTTTTTTTATTCTTACATAATCCTCTTAACCATATAGTCATTAATTTCTTAAACATGTGCAAGACATTTTCCCAGTTTTGTAGATGCTACAATATCTAGCGCATTGTACTTCGTTCCCGCGTTGTTCATTTCGCCTCTCAACTACAGGTATATTTTACGGGGCGAGGTTGTCGGTCTAAAGCACCAGGTTCTCTCTCTTTGTCTCAACCCTCCTCCTCGACCCGTCCTCCCCAGCATTGTTCTCAAAATCATCAGATATCAAAAGCATCACTACTTAAACAAAGTGGGAAGAACCAACAAATAACTCGGCTGGAAGTTAATATCAATAAATATATGACCACAGTTAGAAATACATTTTTAATTGGCAAAATTTAAATACATAAAATCGGTAATTAAAAAAGTGCAGAAACAGAGCATTACAGGGATTATGTGACATATTCTAAAAAAATACGTAGTTCCTAATTAAAGCACGAACCAAGCTAGCGAATTCTTTGGAACACTTGCCTATACTTTCAGCTGAATGCGCAGTCTGCGGAAGACTCAGGTTTCGTGAAACGGAATTTTCATTTGTGGATTAGGAATCTCATTTGAAACCGATCAGTCGATAGAAGAACGGGAGTATTGTAATATAAGTATGGTCCGTGCTAACATGGATCAATTCAATTAGCATGAGTTAGTAATTTGGTCTAATATTAAAATACACGAGTAGGCCTATTCATAATGTTGAGTAACATACATACATACATATAGATAGAATAACATACATAATAGATAGTTCATCTGTTAATTAATGTCTTTGACGTCGTCCGATTTCCAATAGTAAATTTTGTCAGTCCATCCAATCTCCTGGTTGTAGATGTTTCTCTTTCATGTATAAATATATTCCCTGACTCCAGGAGATTTTAGGTCTTCCTCTGCCTCGTTTTCCCTCAGGTTTCCATTCCAAAACACGTGTTGGTAGCCGATCCTCTTCCATTCGCTGGACATGTCCGTACCGTCTTAATTGCTGAGTTTTAATATAACCTAAAATAGTGTCTTCAATCTTCATTTTCTTCCCTATAACTGAGTTCCTAATTTCTTCTCTTCTTGAAATTCTTGCTGCCCTTCGTATAACATCCATTTCCGTTACCAAAATGTACTTATTTGTTTTTGTTGTTAAGGGCCAAAGTTCTGCTCCATAAGTAATGATGCTTTTAACAATTGAATAATATATATTTATTTTATTTTTATTACTTACATTTTTATTCCACAATATTCCATTGAGGCAAGCAATTGCATATTTTCCTTTATTATTCCTATTTCTTATTTCCTCTTCATAACTTCCATTTTTATTTATTTTAATTCCTAAATATGTGATCCCACTACAAGATTTTATTGTTTCTCCAGTCTTCAAAATTAATTTTTTTTCTGATTCATCAATTGATAAATATTTTGTTTTGTTCATGTTCAAAATTAATCCCCATTTTTCATATCGTTCTATTAATTTTCCAGTCATATATATATATATATATATATATATATATATATTCTAAATCTTCATAATCTTGTGAAATTAACAATTGATCATCTGCAAAATGTAAGTTGTATAAAGTTTTGTTTTTTGCAACACTCTGTATATATATACACAGGATGTTGCAAAAAAACACCGACAACGGATGTGAGCTGGTATATTGAGATATGTTAATAATTTTTAATAGGGTACCAATATCCGGAAATCATGCGTTTTCACACATTTACATTGCTACATTTATTGTATCTTTAACTGTTTATAATTAGTATAGTGTATATCTATATTTGTCGAATATTTATTTGTATTTGTGCTGGTTGAGTGGAAGAGAGGGCCTTATGGCCTTAACTCTGCCAGAATAAATAAAGTATTATTATTATTAAAGTATTATGATAGCTCCGTTAGTTGGATTTCAAGACACAATAATTGACAATAGAGTAATTCCATGAAAATGTCATACCGAGGTGAAAATTTTGAAACTGACGCAGGAATAATTTTGTTGATGTAATATATATCTGCAAATATCAAATTTTATAATTCTATAAGAAAATGTTTCAAATGTGCATTATTTTAATCTAATAATAGCGGTAGAACTTGACATATTCCAAACCTGAAAAAATACACAGAATTTTACCAATTTCTTGTTTAATGATTTGGTCGTAAGAATTCGTTTTATTTCACAAAATCTTTTATTAAACCGTACTTTGGTCCTCCTTGGTAGAAAATTAAACAATATTAATTGGATTCTATTATTCTATATACCTTAAATGTGTCCTATAGTTGTTAAGTGTAAGTTATGGTCAGTCAGTCACAGAAAACGGATAAAAATTAGTGTACACAACATAATAATTGATGGATTAAAATTTCCTCTTGGATTCTACGTTATCGGTACACAACTAACAAAAAACGTATAGAAGACAGTTTCTTGTAAAGTAATTATTTTTCCCGCTGGAGTCCCGTGACTGACTGACTTTTTGTCCCCTCACTTATATTGCTAATACGAATAACGCAGTCAGTTGCTTGTTGGACTTCGCTGTGTATTAACATAAACATGGTTTAGGAAATCTATTACACTGTTCGGCTCAGCTGTTTCATAAAATAGTTACTGGCCCTTCTTATGTGATAATTTGGGCCAAAAGGCAGTCAGCGGAAGGATTTAAATGTAGAGTAATTACATGAAAATGTCATTCCGATGTGAAAATTTTGAAATTGGCGCAGGAGTATTTTTTTCGATGAGATATTTTTTTGGAGATGAAATTTTCCGATTGTAGAAGTTAATGTTTGAAATACGGATTATTTTGATCTAAATTAATAGTAGAACATGATATATTCCGAAACCTGAAAACACATGCAAAATTAAACGAATTTTTTTTACGATTTCACTGTATAAATTTGTTTTGTTTCACCGACTCTTTTGTTATTCCATATTTCGGTCCTTTCTGATCATAAATGTAATACTAATAATTGTATTATACTATTCTAGATAATTAAAATGCGCCCTATAATTATTAAGGGTAAGCTACAGTAAGTCACATAAAACATACAAAAATTATTGTACACAATACGATAATTGATGGATCCAAATTTTCTCTGGGATTCTACGTTATCGGTACATAACTAACGAAAAAGTATTAACGACATTGTCTTGTAAAGTAATTACGTTAATTATATTAATTACATTTTTATATTTTTATTAGTGGCATTTAAATAATTCCTCATTATGCGATTCTTCAATATGTATGTCATTAAGTGAGTGGAATTAAAAACAAGTGCGCGGCTCTTGTGTGTTAGAAAATGTGTGTGTGGGAGTCCTAGAAATTGAAAGGTTCTCGCATAAGTTTGACCTCTGACATGTCATGTGTGTCGTGTGTCGTATTATCGGGAATCCACAGTGGGATGTTGCCACATTGTGCTAGCATTCACATTCACTTTGTGAAACAGAGTCTTGCTTGTTAATTGCAAAAACAGTTTTAAATCATGTGAAGTTTCTTGTATAAAAAAATACAATTGGCGTGGAGTATATGTGATTAAGTATGTATAACCCGTAGTGTAAAATAAAATTATTATTGGGTGTAGCGTTATTGGAAACCAACAGAGTGAAAATACGTATGACAACGCTGTACTATGTGCGCCAAGTGGAAACAATCAGTCATACAGTAAGATTTCGCGCATTGTAAGATATTTCTTTCGATTGTTTAGTTTAAAAATAGAACTCATGTCAGCAATATAATTTGTAATCAGTTGCTTTGAAACAATTATAACAGAATTTTCTACATTTACATAAAAAATTAATAATTTGTATACTGTACTTTTTCGTTAACGTTATTTTTTTTGTCTTTATAGTTGAGACGCGTGAAAGTTAATTTTAGTGTTCTGGAACGAACAATGCAAATTCCATATCGGTATTTTTATTTACTTTAATGGTTCAATCTATTAACATCATCAGATAAATTTTAATCAGTTAATATGGATGTAATAAAATTTTACTCATATTAGGCATATTTAACTATAGAGAAGGCCCTTTGTTGTTAAGAAGTTAATATTTTTTTTTATTTTGTGGAATTTAAAATGATACATGGTAACCAAGTTAAATAAATTACACTATTTATTTAATATTTTTACAGCAAATAAAATTGTACATATCATATACATGATAAAAGGAGTGAAGTTCTTTATTCATCTCCGTATTATCGCTTTTTATATATTATCCATCTATAGTAATTCTGTTCGAGGGCAGGTCTTTCACTGCAATCATAGCATTTTCACGCTATGCTTGCAGCTTTACTAGGGAACTGTAAATGTGGTAGCTTCCCGTTGCTTTCCACACCGGTGAAGGATGAAGATGGCCATATGGTTCGGGGACCGTTTGGGCCTCAAAGTTTTCTTGACATTTGTCTTACAGGTGAGGAAAAACCCGGATAAAAATCTCACTCAGAAAAACTGTCCCGACCGGGGATCGAACCCGGGCCCGCTGCGTGACAAGGCAGCACGCTACCTCGAGACCGTAGCGGTGGACTTATCTATTATAATTTCATATTATTTTGTAATATTTGTATAATATTTGCAGCTCCATAATATTAAAGTCTAAATAGATTTCAGAAATGTCAGTCAGTCACAGAATGTAGTCAGTCAGTCACACATAATATATTAGGTTATAACTCTGGTCTTAATTGTGATTTTTGTTTCGTTTTTTATTGAGAATGTAACTTGAAATGTGTCCTCGAAACGGTATTTTGGACAATTGAATTAGGAATCACACTTCAGAGAATGATACAGATGAACATGTTAAGCTGCATGACGAGTTAACATTTTTGTCAGTCAGTCACACATACTTTGATAGATAATAAATAGAACTGTTTTTCTTCAAAAGTTGTATATTTAAGTACAGTCTTAACCACACACTATTCCTCTATCATATCACGTAGATAACACCCCCTAATTTCAATCAATTGTAATATTTATGCAACCATTTTGCTGCAAAAGTGTATTGTAAATATCAATCAGTCACATATGGAATTGCTCAATACTGTCACAATCATATTAAGTTTTCAAAATATCCACGTCTCATCTCATTGCAGAACGTTCATCGCCGGTGTAGTGATTGGCGCACACGTTCAAATACGCCTGGCATCGCTTGCATTGTCTCTGCAACAGCGCGGATTGAGTCAATAAGATCCATACGTGATTCTATTGTAGTGTGATAAACATACTGTTTCATATCGCCCCACAAGAAATAGTCAAGAAGGTTAAGATCAGGTGATCTCGGAGGCCATGGGACTGTCCCGCTCTGCCAATCCATTGACCTGGATACGTGGTATCCAAATGTCTCCTCACATTGGCATCGAGCTCCGCCATGTTGCAGCCACATTCCTTTGCGAAGTCACGTATCACAGGTTCTGTAACTGTGAGGTGTTGTCAAGTAATGAGTTTTCAAATCCTTCGAACTAACACTGATCTTGAGACAAAATTAATTAGTTATAATGTGAAAACGCAACATTTCCGTACATTGGTACCTTATTAAAAATTAACATATCGCAATATACACCGTGTCCACAAATATAGTAGGCCTTTACTTTAAACAACTACTACGTCGCTTTGAATAATCGTATTTAAATGAAATTGGTAACAATTAAAAGAGAAACTCAAAGTTTTGTGCATGTTAACAATGGAGAATAATGGACAACAGTACAGAAACTAAACTTAATCATGTTTTTTGTGGTCGATATGGTTTCATTGTTGGATATTTAGCAGGCAGGTTAAATGTGATGTCTGCAGCGTCACTCGTGGTGGCCACATTCAATGTCTATGAGGTACAGCAATTTTTTTTTTTTTACTTTTTCTTTTGATTGTTACCAATTTAATTTAGATACGATTATACAAAGCGACGTAGCAATTGTTTTAAGTATGATACTATAATTGTGGACACGGTGTACTACCTCAATTCCTTTGTTGGTGTTTTTGCAACATCCTGTGTGTATATATATATATATATATATATATATTTATATGATATGAAAAGAAAAATGAATGCTTGAGTCGGGATTCGAACTCGAATCCCGACTCAAGCATTCATTTTTCTTTTCATATCATATTTGCCTTCATTGCCAAATGTCAAAAATATATTTATAATATCTATATATTTATATATATATATTTATTTATTTATTTATTTATTTATTTATTTATTTATCAAAATGTACACAGATATACACAGTGTTCATATAATATATGTACATATTATGTAAAACGTTTGTACCGGTATACAATAAATAACCATATAAATCTGCTGATGGCGTCTGTGTATGCCTACAATGCTTTAAAATCATATTCAATGTTACAGTAATTTAGTATAATCATGTTCATACGAGAACACTACTAAGATATAAAGAAAACTTAAATATATATTTAAACTTGTATTGTTTCTGAATGTATTTAATTCATATCTCTGCTACTAGTGCCCCTGAACCGTTCCCATGTATAAATTACGGCCACATTCTTGCAGTTTGATGATTGCAATCGAATAAATAGCAGTGAATGTTTGTGTGCGATCCAGAAACGTAGTTATGTTTTCTATTTATGAGAGTAACACAATGGGCGCACTGCTTGCCCCCTGTTGCTAGTACAGTCCACAACTCAGAAGAAAGCAACCACGAGGAATGTCTTGCACAGCATATTACATCATGAGGGATTATACTATCTGATCCTTTCAGTCTCTCCACGGACGTGGTAAAGTCTGATGCACAATCATCAGTAGAACATGCTTGAAATAAACCACATCGGTATGTGACATGACTGTTCCTTTATTTGTGGGCGTGTTTAGTTGGCTTTCTCCTCTCGTACCTCGTCCCGCACTTTCATTCACTTCATCAGCGATCTGTAAGTTATTCGTTCACATATTGCTACTAATAACATTAAATTCCTCTGATGATAAGTTCTCGGAGTGTTTATAGGCTGATGTCACGGTTGTTAATAGAAATTTATAGTTCTTTAGTTTATTAATCAAATAAAATCTGTTCAAAATATTATAAAATTTAAATTTTAAACTTTGATACTAGAATTCCGAAGACCCGTCCATGGTCGAATGAATTGTTTATTGTCAACGACCAACAGATAATGCAAAGAATCACACAGTTAGCGTGACGCAGTCCCTCGACTTGAATTTCAAATGCATATTAGAAAAATAGTTCTGTCTAAGGAAGTTTATTAGAACCATTGAATATAAACGTAAGTCAACGCAGGCAGTGAAGAACTTTATCAGTGTTTGCCAAATAAAGTTTTAAAGTTCTATCTGTAGAACATAAAGCAATGCGTCTCATGATGGCTGTAAACTGAAGTGGTCTGTGTCAAGTGTCACAAAACAGCTGTGATCTACAAATGGGTAAACGTCGTATGCATCCGACGCAGCGGGGCAGCGGTTTCGGATCTCCGACCGGGACAAGAAATTCACGGGCGAATGATTTTTTTTCGGGGTTTTTCCCTCCGCAAATTAAGAGAAGTGTCAAGAACCCTTTCAGTAAGCTGCAAGTAGATCCCTGGAAACGCATCTTGCCATTTGCGATCAGCTTACGTTGTCACGCGCACGAATTGGTTTACAATAATACTCACTACACAATAAGACGGCTAAGACGCGATATTCCTTTGTTATCAGAGCGTCTGTAAATAATGTGAAATAAAAAATTAACCGAAACAAAATTAATTCGGAAGCTTTGATGTAACTAGATACTTCACGTTTTCGTTTCGGGAGAATTTACTTTCTTCTAATAAAAAAAGTGGCGATCGCGTTTATACTATTTCGTAAAGTTGGTGATAAATATAATGATTGAAAATAATGAAATAAAAATAAATGTTCTTCCTTTATTAATATTTTTTATAGCCGATTATATGTTTTAAATTCTTTGAAAAATTGCAATTATTGATAATTGTCAAGCTAGATATATTCCAACTTAAATTCTACCCCCCTTAAAGATAAAACTTACAGAACCTGTGGAAGCTGGAAGCTAAAATTCGGAAAGTCCCGGGTTCAAGTCCTTAATAATACCAACCTGTCTGGAATTTTTCCCTCGCTTTGCTCAGTCGTCAAGGCATTGGAACGTCTATACCAGAACGATCTCTTCTTAAGAACTGTTTCGTAATATTACTAAAACATAGAAATTCTACACACAACAAACGTAAATGTGTATACAAACAGAATAATCGTCACTGAATGAAGAATAAGTTCTTGTCCACTTACAAGAGCTGCGAATGTATACTTATTGCAGTTCCTAAATTTAACGTTGCATCAAAACACTAGGAAATAATTTCCTAATGTATCTTCAGATTTAACAATAATCACAAATAGGAATGAGATGCACAACAAAGGAATTAAACATAGCCTCAATTCTGAAAATGCGTGCCATTATGCATTACAGCGTCTCTTGACGTCCCAACTCCTTTCAAAAAACGTTAAACTGAAAATATATAAAACTATTATTCTTCCGGTCATATTATATGGATGCGAAACATGGACTCTTACTTTAAGGGAAGAAAGGAGATTACGAGTATTTGAGAATACAGTTCTTAGGAAAATGTTTAGACCAAAGAGAGATGAACAGACAGGTGAATGGAGAAGACTATTTAACAGTGAACTACATGTTCTTTATAGGAAGTCAGATATAATGAGAACAGTTAAGTCTCGTAGACTGCGATGGGCAGGACATGTGGCACGAATGGGAAATGAAAGACGTGCATGGAAGCTTCTTGTAGGAAAACCAGAGGGAAAACGCCAGTTGGTAGACCAAGAATGAGGTGGGAGAATAACATTAACTATGATTTGAGGGAAGTAGATTATACAGAGAATGATTGGAAAACATTAGCTCAGGATAGGGACATATGGAGAGCTTATGTCCGCACGGCCATGAACATACGGGTTGCATAGCGCCAGTTACATGCAGATGCATTTATGTCGTGTTATTAATGCACAGCAGCCTGTGAAGTAATTCGTAAACTAATCTTCTTGTTCCCAGAACCAAAGAATATAAATTGCATGTGTTTACTTAAGCAGTGCTTCTAATTTACATAAAACTTACATAATGGGCCGTTTAGAGACCTGGGCTACTTGAGGTGGCGAGTGAGTCACATAATAACATGCGACTACCATCAAATGATCGGAAAACTGGTTTCTGTGTTACGGGAACGAAAGGGCAGTGGTTTGTTTACAAGCAATACTTAGCATAATACCGCTCATTCTTCTGTCTGTTGTGAAATTATTTTATGCGAAAATACAAACAATCTCAAGTTCATGAGGTCTGTGACCAGAAAGTGCGTAAACAATCAAAACAGTCTCTGTTCAACATTTTCAGTCTAATAAGATTATAAAAACATGTACGTTACATTATTATTATTATTATTATTATTATTATTATTATTATTATTATTATTATTATTATTATTATTATTATTATTATTATTATTATTATGTTCTAACTATTAGGCCTAACATTAATTTTCACATTTTTTAATCTTTATTTTTTTTTAAATTTTGATTTTTGTTTTTGGAAAATATTTTTGTTCGAAAAATGTATGACTAAGGAAAGAAAACTGGAGAACATACGATTAAATGAAGTACATAGCGGTAACGTCAGATTCGTCTTAAACGAATCTTAATATTTGTGTTTATTTTTTACTTATGTAGAGTCCAAAAAATCATCTTAATTAATTACATCATCTCTGCTTAAGTTCTCAATACTAGATTCTAATAGATAGTCTGTCGTTGCGGCCCTGAGCTTTAGGTACAGTTATTAGTTTCTCCAGTTTCCAATCAGTTGTTTAAAAAGTATTGGTATTTTTCGTTCTCTATATGTTTTCGGCAAAAAAAGTAAATTAGTTAAATTACCTCTGTTGTGAAATTTACCAATATATATATATATATATATATATATACAAAAGTGGGCGAGTTCAAAACAAAAACAATGCAATTATTTGATAATGAGCCACCAGAGAGCATCGGTTCCTTATATCAAAACCAAGAAAACATCACTGAGCAATTTATGAAAGTTAAAGGGAAAGTGGAAAGGGGGGAGAGAGAGAGAGAGAGCGAGAGAGAAAGAAAGAGCGCGAGAAGGAGAGAGAGAGGAGAAGGAGAGAGAGAGAGAAAGGAGAGAAAGAGAGGGAGAGAGAGGAGAGGGAGGAGGGAGAGAGAGAGAGAGAGAGAGAGGGAGGAGAGAGAGATAGAGAGCATAGAGATGGAGATAGAGAGAGGAGAGAGAGTTAGAGACGAGCGGAGAGATAGAAGGGAGAGAGAGAGAGAGTCAGAGAGTAGAGTAATAGAGAAGGAGAGAGGAGACAGCGAGGAAGAGAGAGAAAGTCAGAGAGGGAGAACGAGAAGAGAGGTGGGGTTGGAGAGAGAGATAAAGAGAGAGAGCGACAGAAGCGAGAGAGAAAAGAGAGATAGGAAAGAGACATCGCGACATGCTAGATAGGAGATAGACCCCGATATCGAGAGAGAGAGATAAGATATGAGAGAGATCGGGCTAAATCTATTATCCCACAATAGTCTCTAACAAACCCCACTCTCTCTATCTCGCGATATCGCCTCTCTCTGCTTATTCTCTCTCTTATAAAACTTAAAATATTGAATATTTTTTATATCGTTTAATAAAAATAATGGGCAAATGAATTACTAACTGATAATAAATACCGTAATGTTGTTAATAAGTAATTCCTCAATTTATTTTAGAGTAATGTTTATACTTAAATGCGGAAGAGAATTTCATGTTCTGAGACGTGAAACTGTAAAATATAGTAATACATAGTGTGTTGAGGGCAATATGATGATGGAATCGAGTGCCGAAATTTTGAGGAACGGAGAGTAACGACACTGAGCGATGTATGGTGCTTGATGTAGAAAAGATGTACGAAAAAGCCCCGGGACGATATAACTTGATCAAATCTGCGAATCCCACAAATTAATCCAGTTCAAAGTATGAAAATCAGTAAGAACACAAAATTGCATAAATCGACGTAAAAAAATATGTAAATTAACATTGTAATAAATTAAACAATAAAATAATACAAAAATAATAAAAGAGGAACAGTCAGGTGATAACTAATTCAGTTTAATAGAATGACAAAAAACAACAATGAAACGAAGATAATACAAATTCTACACATAAGACGACGGGATACAAATGAGCAGCCCAACATCTGGTATACTATCTAAGAAATTGCAACAAGACCTAGAAAATAAGTAGGCCTATATATTGAAAAAAAAATGGATAAATCAATTTAACATCAATCAAGATATTTCATGGACAAATAGGCCCTAATATTAATGGAATTGAAGAAAATGCACATAAGAAAAAATTTTCACGGGAAACTGAAACGAAGAAATGAAAAAAAAATAAAAAACAATTTGGAATTAATGCCGTGTCATCCCGCATAAACTCGCTTTACGTCAGTCTGTGGCATCGAGAATACTTCCCACAGATATCCAAATGGCGCGGATGTAAATGAAACTCAATAATGTTTTTCAAGGTAAAAATGCACAATTTAGATTCTGTATACAAACAATTCAAATGCTCCATATTTGGTTCGTCTTCCGGGCTTATAGGCCGTGGTCTGGTTGTCTTCTTACTCGACGTTTCGTCTACTGCTGCGGTAGACATCATCAGGAGATACTGCGTGCTTTCTGTGAACTCCTCAACAGTCGGCTGCAGACTGACTGGTCATTGGAAACTGTCTCTCTGTTTATAGCTAAACCCCGGGTGGAGGGTGGAGGTTTTCTGCGCGCACCGAGTTGTGCGCTGTATTGCCGTGTGCAGAAGTCATAGGCTTCGTTGTCGTGTTATGCAGTGCTGGGATCCAAATTTTGTTTATCTTCAAGGTTTCTTCTTTTTTGTTGAAGGAATTTTTATGTTTGTATATTTCTATGGCTTCTCTGTATAGTCTGGTGTAGTAATGTGATGTTTGTGATAATACCTGGGTATCTTCAAATCTTACAATATGTTGTTGGTTGTTCATCAAGTGTTCCGCTACGGCCGATTTTTCATTTTGTTTTAACCTGCAGTGTCTCATGTGTTCTTGTAATCGTGTGTTGATCATTCTTTTTGTTGTACCGATGTACACCTCTCCACAACTGCACGGGATACGATATATACCGGCATGACTCAAAGGATCTCTAGTGTCTTTGGCTGGGCGCAGTATATTGCTGATTTTTTGTGTTGGTTTGTAGGTTGTTGCTATGTTGTATTTCTTTAATATTCGTCCAATTTTCTCTGTTGTTGTTTTGATATAAGGTAGGTAAACCTTACCATTTATCTCTTCCTTGTTTTCGTTTTCGGGCCTATATTTCTTTGGATTTATGGCTCGACGAAAATCTGTTTTGCTGTATCCATTGGTAAGAAAAGCTGCATGGAGATGATTGATTTCTTCTTGCAGATACTGTGGTTCCGAAATCCTTTTGGCTCGTTCAACCAGGGTTTTTATTATCCCGCGTTTTTTGTCTAGGATGGTGGTTAGACTGTTTGTGTAGGTATCTGTCTGTGTGAGTATTTTTCCTGTAAACCTTGTGTCCAAGTGTCATGTCTTGGTTTCGGATTACCAAAACATCCAAAAACGGTAGACTGTTGTCATGTTCCTTTTCCAGGGTGAATTGGATGCTGGACAAATCCCATTTATGTGCTTCTTGAAGTTATCTAGTTCCTCCTCACCGTGTTCCCAAATGACGAAGGTGTCATCCACATATCTTAGCCAAACTGTGGGTCTTAAGGTAGCATTCTCCAAAGCCTGTTTTTCAAATTTTTCCATGTAGAAATTTGCTATTACGGGACTTAATGGACTTCCCATGGCCACGCCGTCTATTTGTTCGTAGAATATACCTCTCCATTGAAAATAAGATTCTGTGAGACATATGTTGTAGAGCGCTGTTATGTCTGGAGGAAAGAGTTCTTGTAAGCATGTCATAGTTTCTCCGATAGGTACCTTAGTGAATAATGCAACCACATCGAAGCTTAGTATTATGTCATTCGGCTTGAGTTTCATAGTGTCTATTTTTTCAATGAAGTGTGTGGAGTCTCTTACAAAAGTATCAGTTTTACCAATATATGGTTTCAGCAGTGAGGCGAGATACTTGGCAAGTTCATATGTAGGTGAACCAATGGCCGAAACAATAGGTCTGAGTGGTGTTCCTTCCTTGTGTATCTAGGTAATCCATACAATCTAGGTGGCAATGCTTCTGATTTGCACAATCTATGTTTAATGTCTTCATCCAGTGAGGAAATCTTGATGAGTTTATTAGATTTACGTAGAACCCTTGCTGTGGGATCATTTTTAAGAATCTTGTATGTCCCTGGATCTAAAAGCTGCTGTATTTTCTGGTTGTATTGCTCGGTTTCCATGATGACGGTAGCATTTTTTCCTTTATCTGCAGGGAGAATGATGATATCTTTGTCTGAGTTTAAAGTTAGTAAAGATTCTTTTTCTTTTCTTGATAAATTGCTCGTAGGTGGTTTGCTTTTACGGAGAATGCGGGACACTTCGCCCCTTATTTCCTCACTCTGATGAAGAGGCAGCTGTCTTATTCCGGCTTCTACATTGGCTATGATGTCTTCAATAGGTACTGTTTTAGGTGTTACAGCAAAATTTTCTTCCTTTGGCAAGAACCGAAATTTCTTCTTCATTGAGTTGCCGGTCAGTCAAATTTACTACTGCTCTTGAGTTGGTTGGTTTATTTTTGTTTACTGAATGATATTTGGCGTGTTTTAGTTTTTGGTCGTTCAGTGTTCTTTTCTATGGTTCGGTAAAAGCTGTGATATGTGATGTTGTCCACCTTCTCCCAGTCTCTCTTGGAGAGAATATTGCTGAGCTTTAGATGTAAACGAAGTAGTTCAAGGTCATTCAACCCTAATGTTCTTCTAGTATCATGAATACGTTCTCTAAGTAGAGCCCGTTCCATTCGTCCATATATCCTCTTAGCCTTTGTTGTTTTGAAGATATGTTTGCATTGTAAAAATTGAGGGATAGTTTCCGTGTCTCTGCACCGTAGAAGGAAGCTTAAATTGCACAGAAAGCGTCCTTTTTTCTTTCTTAATTCTTCAAATTTCCGAATAGAAAGAAACACATCCTTCCCGTAGAGGTTGCTTATATATAATTGTAGGCTTTCACGGCCGGCGTCTTTGGATCCCAGCACTGCATAACACGACAACGAAGCCTATGACTTCTGCACACGGCAATACAGCGCACAACTCGGTGCGCGCAGAAAACCTCCCCTCCACCCGGGGTTTAGCTATAAACAGAGAGACCGTTTCCAATGACCAGTCAGTCTGCAGCCGACTGTTGAGGAGTTCACAGAAAGCACGCAGTATCTCCTGATGATGTCTACCGCAGCAGTAGACGAAACGTCGAGTAAGAAGACAACCAGACCACGGCCTATAAGCCCGGAAGACGAACCAAATATGGATCAAGACGCCGGCCGTGAAAGCCTACAATTATATATAATTCAAATGCTGTCTGTAATGTTAAGTCAACATAATATGATTTTTTGTAAATGCTTATAAGTATAATTTTTATCAAGATTTGCGATGATTATTTATTATTTCTACAGGCCTATTTATCGATAACATTTTCTTTTGCTATTAATGTACTGTCATAATTCTGTAAGTAATATTTTAGAAGGATTTCATTGTGTATTAAATAAGTTGGTATTTCATTTTTAACGTTTTAAGTGCCGTCGGAAATGGTGGCTCTGTCCAAAAACATAAATTCCGGCTCTTTATAAAAACAAAACACCTCAAAAATGCCAATTTGTCACTCCATACGATAGCGTTGTATATTAGTAGGCCTATTGTTGTTTCAAAAATATCGTAGAATTAATTTCTTGAAAGATTGCTAGTATTTCCATATAATATTTGAAAGGTAATACCGATAAATTAAACAGCATTAAATTTGATTTGTAATATTTAAGTTTACATTTAATAAATATAAATTAGAAAATAAAATGTGAAGCTTGGATTGAGTTCAACTGTGATACATTTGTCGGTACCAATACTAATATTAAACAGCACTTGAAGAGTCTGTAGGACTGTATTAAGGGTTTCTTTCTTCTTTTTTTTTCTCTCTCTCTCTCTCAAAACTTCAGCATCAACTTCAACAATTTCACAGAAATAAGTAAATCCAACAAAGGAATGTACTAAACAATTTGATAAAAATATACTGAAATATTTAGATATGCCTTAAAACTAAATGCAAGGAATTTCTCGTGTGCGATCTCTCCACAGCTTCTGTTTGATCAGAAACCGTTAAATGCGAAAGCGTGCGTTTAATCATGTATTCAACCAAAACAAAGGTATTGTCCGATTGCGGTTGATTCTAGTAGTAATGGACGACTGGTATAAACGCCACGGAAATGGCGCCATTCCGTGATCGTGTAACGTGAAAAGTTCCAGGGTCTTCTTCGTTCCAATAAAATAATGCGGACGTGCGGTGTTTTTTGTATACGTCCAATATGAAAGGAACCCTAATACTTAGGTTTCATTTTCGAGTTATTCTGCAGCTTAACTTGTAGTGGTGTGAGCTCAATTAAAACTATTTTATTTATTATCGGAAAGAAATATTAGTTTCCTGATTTATAGCATTTGTAGGCCTAATCATTGTTTACTGAAGGAAAGCACCACTTCAAAAAACTGAACTTAAAACTGAGTAAGGTTCATGGAGTCATTAATAACACCGCACTGTTAAACCGCTTCACTGAAATGTTTTAAACGAAATTAATCCGTGTTTAATGTTACTGTTTAACTCATGCCCCAAATGGGAGTCAATGACCAATCACATTTCAATGATTTTTTATTTACAACCAATCACAGTCGTGTTTCGCCTAAAATTGACCAATTAAAGTTTATCATAATAAAGAAAGAACCTCCTTTTTAACATTCTGAATAGGTCATATCATTATTTTGCAGTGACTGACCCTCTAAGAAATACGACTACCAGATTGTATATATAGTGCATGAATGTCAGCAGAAAGGGCATGCGATAGATTATATAAAAACATTTGTAACAATTGATTATACCACAAAAAAAACACTGTTTGCACTTTCTTAAACGAATTATTTTCCAGAAAATTACGTTGCAGAAAAATGTAATTGACATATTTACATCATAGGACATCAAATTAATCAATACCTATAACGTTGGTTATAAATTTCTCCACTAGGGTGCATTCTTACAATATTGCGATCCTTTGGCAATAAATAATATTATGATCTGGTTGCAGTGATGAACAAAGGAAGGAAATGAAGCGTACCAATCGTTTCTCATTTGTTTTCAAACATCGCCGTTTACATTAAATATATAAATATTTTCATATAACTATAATTATATAATGATTTGTGAGTAACCAGCTTAATTTTATTCGTTAAATAGTCCTAACAAATGCCACTCTTGATTTCCAAATTCTCTAGATAAATCCATTCCTCACATGGTGAGTCGTGAATTTATGGATAATTTGGAAATCACTCGTGGCATTACTTATGATAAAAAGTGTAGTTGTTTATTCTCACCCCCAAAGTGCTAGCACAAAACTTTGTAACAGAAAGTTATTAAATATTTTATAATGTAATAACTACAGAGTTAGGTATAACTATGGAGGATGAAGTAATCTTCTAATGAAGATGAATTGTTCCTTACTTTAAAATTACCAATTTGAATAAGGAGATGATGATGTGTTTCAGGGTGGCGATGTGGTAGCGCCGCGAGGGTGGCCCTTCTCGCTAGGAAGCAGCGGGGTGGCTCTTCAGCTGGGCGAGTTGGACCCTACATTACTGAGGAACCGAGATTGTTACCTTTGTGTGAGGTGGGGTTGCAGCGACGCCAACGTAGAGATCGCCTTGATTTGGAAGTGGGAGGCGGTCATCAACAGTACATCCCTCCTATTGACGTCGCCAGCCCTAGAGACGCCCCTCACTTTAGAAATGGCAGCTGCGGACGAAGGTCTCCCGGGCTTGCTCCAGAGCCTCCTTGTCTCTGTTGAAAGAGCGATCGAACGAGTGCCTCTAGACGATTTAGCCTTCCCGTGTCTTCAGTGTAGAGACGATGAGGATGATGGAGTCGTGTGCGGGTGTCAGTGTGTGTGTCATCCTCAAGTTCAGGTGGAGAAGAAAGATACGTCCATACAAACCAGCCCCATGTTCGAGTTCGTGGGATCCATACCACACATTGACAGTGATGAAGAGCCTGACACGGGTAAGTACTTCTTCACTAGCGCATGTATTTACTGTCTAAGCTGAATACATAGAATTTTATTTTATTTTATTTTATTTCAAAACTCAGGTCATTAGCTTCGCAGTTCAAAGCGCTATCTTATTTCAGACTTCAGTTTTTACATGCCTTAAATCTACGATTCGGGGGCACCACGGATTTACTTATTTTCCGAAGGAAGCCATATTCATACGCTCTGAACTATCCATACGCTCTGTATCCTTGTGTTAAGGCAATTTTGGGTATTAAAATGGTAGGCGTAACCTAAATAAATCACTTTAAATAAATTATTATGTGTCGTAATGTGCCGGGACAAGGTAGCCATAACCGCAATGCCCAAATAGTCAATAGTTGCCATTACGTATTGAAGGACGATATAATCGCGTTGAAATGTGGATATATATATTTATTTATTTATTTATTTATTTATTTATATTTATATTTGGAAAATCCAGGAGCTGTTTCATAGGGCGTTGTAGGTTTCCATAACAATCGGTTTAAATATCTTACTTTTCCTTAAATACCGTGTGACCCAAAAGTCGGTTGACAGATGGGAGAAGTTTGGTTGATGTTAAAATGTTAAAACTAACCACATTGATTGAATTGTCATGTTCATGGGTTTCATTTCAGAGCTAACGCAGATGTTCAAAGTGACATCCATCCATTGGAGACAATGTCTCACTGGATCACGAAATTCAGCACTCACATTTGAAAGTGTATTTGGTGAAATATGCCGAATATAGCACATTGTTGTAATTCTATTATTGTTATTATTATTATTATTATTATTCATTGTTATAATAATTATTTCCTTTTTATTTTATTGTTTCATTGTTACCATTCTTTCTACGATATAAAAAGTACCTAAAATAGCACATTCTTGTTATTGAGAAAACTTCCATTTGCCAACCGACTTTTGGACCACAAGGTATAATGTAGGAAATAACACTATGAGGTTTATTTCAATTGTATTTGAGTTGTATATTTTGACACACCTCATATTTCTTGATTGTTGGCAACTAGTTTCGTCGCTAACTTTGTGACATTTTCTATGCAAGACAAACAGTTGTAAAGCATCAAGAATGTCGCACAGTTAGTGACGAAACTAATGTGCTAAAATAAAGAAATATGAGGTGAGTCAAAATATACAACTCAAATATAATTACTTTATTATTAACATTTCCAAAATGTTACGTTTTTAACATAAGCTAGTTGATGTCATCTGAATCCCAACACAGAGCGAGCCGTGCCGCCACGTGGACAGTATAAATCTCCGTTCCTTTCTTATTCACGAGCATCTGATTTCCCTTCGTAAAAAGTGGCTGTTAACAGTCACTGCAGTCTCACAGTAAACGCGGGATTGTTTAGACGTGTGTGGACTGTATACGGCTTTCCCTGAAAATTTAAGATGATGAATACAATAGCGGCTCTACAATCTAAGCCGTTTCATTAGTTTTCATTGAGGACAATTTGGAATAAAAATCCCATATCTGAATGTAAAATAGTTCAATCCAAAAACAAACAATTCATGAGAGTTTTCAAGTGGTGCGTGTATCGGTATGAAAAGCAACTGGTTGTGTTGTTATCAAGTGACAAATGTACTCTAATGTTTCCCTTGAATTTTCATTACTAATAAATCTCTATCGAGTGAAAGATGTATATCATCTGGCAGAGAAAATAAGAATGCTCGAAACTTAAAAGCATTTTTTTTAAATCCTGCATTCTTGAGTACTCCGAATATGACTAAAAAATTGGACAGCAGTACAAGAGGAGAATCGCTTTGCTTAATGAACAAGTGAAGCAAAATATGTAATTTCGTACATGTAAAATATTAATATGAGCGTTGTAATAGGTTGTACTTTGTTTCTAATTGCAACTATCATTATCTGATCCCACGAGTCGCCACTGGAACACCCACTCATTTATTCCCAATCGTCAATTCAAGTTATCAATAAATTGAATCGCTGCTTTCCAAAAGGGCATCACACCACGTTTTGATAACATTTGTTTATTGCTGAATAAATCTAGAAATGTCGATTCTTTACAAAATAAAGTACCCGGTGTAAGAACTTTACTCAACTATTCTTGAATTTATCTTGTCATTGGACAGAAATAGGTTGTGAAAAGAAGACATACATTTTAATCTCTAAATAGAATAATATTACTAGGCCCAGGATTTTATGACAAAAATCACCATACTATGCTCAGAAAATAAATAGTTTTAATATAAAATACGTGATGGCAATTAAATAAATGTATGAATAAACAAAAATAAAAATAAATCAAAGCGAATCAATAAATATAACAGGAGGAGTTAGACAAGTTGTCCACTAAAGTAGTACCACGGTTCCCCCAACAGACGGAAATCTTATGCAAGTTTGTTTAGAGTACAACTGGAACTTGCTCGGATAAAGTATAACAAAGTACTGTAATGCTATTATTTTTTTTCTTAACAGCGTTTTTAAATATTAAAGGTCATATCAGTTTTACAAAAATACACACACATATATATATATATTCTATATCATACAAATTGTAGCCCAAATGTTTACAAACAACACAGCCTAAAGAACACAACCAACATATAAAGTGTTTATGAAAAATAATTATATGAAGCAACATTTGTACTAGTCAAGATAATTTATCATAAGTAATGCCACGAGTGATTTCCAAATTATCAATAAATTCACGACTCACGAAGTGAGGAGTGAATTTATCTAGAGAATTTGGAAATCAAGAGTGGCATTTGTTAGGACTATTTAACGAATAAAATTAAGCTGTTTACTCACAAATTATTATTTAACTATAGTTATTTTAAAATATTTATATATTTAATGTAAACGGCGATGTTTGAAAACAAATGAGAAACGATAGGTACGCTTCTACTGCTTCTTTTGTTTATCACTGCAACCAGATCATACTATTTATTGCCAAAGGAACGCAATATTGTAAGGAGGAGCTTTCTTTAATATGGTAATTATAACACTGATAAATATTTGGTGAAACACGACTCTGATTGGTTGTAAAACAGAAATCATTGAAACGTGATTGGTCATTGACTCCCATTTGGGACATGAGTTAAATAGTCACGGATATTTTGTTTTGTGAGATATATCAATTCTGAAATAAGTTGAGATGACTTATTCCTAAACATGTCAGATATCACTCACCCAGAGTGAACAATGTAATATCTAACTAACGCCGTGTGAATAGTTAGGTACTTTAAACGAACTTTAAATAAATTTATTTACTTTATTTAGTAAAAACAAATCTATAAGATAAGCACGTGTAAAAATAATCTCTATAAGGTGGTCTATAAGATATGGACGTGTAAAAATAATCACATATAATAGCTCGTCCTTCTTTTAAGAACACATTCGATTGAGGTGCACATCTGAACCCAGAACAATTGAGGCCGTACTTGTATCAAAATTAAAATGAACTCTCTGCTGTTAAGCTGAGTTCATGTAGATTTGGTACGAGAGCGTGGAGAGGTAACGATATAACTTTAGGTAGTATGGTCCCATAAAAATGATGCACGAAAATAGGACACTATATATATATATATATATATATATATATATATATATATGTATATATATATATATATATTTTGAATAGATATAACGAAAAGAAACTCAGATTAGAGCATCCTATAATAATATGGAAAGACAATATGCAAATAGCACATATAAATTACATTGAAAATGGACTTAAGTTAAAATTCAGACGAATGGTAAATTGCTATCAGAAGACAAATTATTATATGCGAACTATATTTCAATAAAGAAATATAAAATATCTCTGCGTATCATATTACTAGGCATATTCCAAACCATCAGCAGCACTAAATGTATTGTAAAGTAGTGTCGCATTATAAAATTCATTTGTGCTTGTGATTTAGAAATATGATCCTTCTAGTTATTTGAACTAAAAAAGTCATAAACTTAAAGAGCGCATGTGTTATAATATATTTCTCCAATAAACGAGCACCTCTGACGCCACTAACTTATTATTCTCATAAAAGCACAACTTACTTCGAGTGACCACCTCCTCTCATGTGATATAATTATTATTTATCACCTTCGTAACGTCAGGTTTTATCTATTAATATTTCCTACAGAGGACACTCCCACAATTTCACTATATTTTATTCTTAAATGATAACATGTCGATGGGGTATTAAATCCAAACAATTGTAAGTTAATATTATATTTATCGTCACAATCAAAATTATGCTTCAGAAATGTTGAGAGTTTAACATCAGCGTATTTCAAATATATATATATATATATATATAGATTTTAAACAGGCCTATGATAGTATACAACGAGAAAAAAATTACGAAATCATGAACGGATTTAGCATCCCCAAGAAGTTAATAAGATTGGTTAAGGGCACCATGACTGACATAACGGCTCAAGTTAAGATACAGGCACAACCTACAGAATCTTTTTTAAGAACGAACAAGGACTCAAACAGGGTGATGGGCTGGTCCCATGCTTGTTAAACTTGGTTCTTGAATACGCCATTAGAAAGCTATCAGTGAACACTAAATGGGTCCTAGAATATCACACTACACAGATAACAGGGTATGCAGATGACATATGTCTCTTAAGCAGAAGTAACAAAACCATTCAAGAATTTTTATACAGAATTTAAAGCAGCCACAGAAGATATCGGCCTAGAAATCAACATACAGAAAACACAAGTCATGATACAGACAGGTGTTAAAGCAATGACAGAACAGCAACCTAATAGCATAAAAGAATTAGGTTTTAACATTGTGAAACATTTTAACTATCTTGGTTCATGTATTGCGGATAATAACGACCAACACATTGAAGTACAAAGAAGACTGAAACTGGCCAACATAGCTTATTACTCACTTCATAAAATAATGAAGAGTGATAACATACACTCAGCAACTAAAATAAAGCTATATCAAGTTTTAATAAGATCAGTTTTGACCTATGGTAGTGAGACATGGAGCCTCACTAAAAGATCAGAGCTAGTCCTAAATAATATTTGGACCAATAAATATGAATGGTCAGTGGAGAATACGATACAACAAAGAACTGTATGACAAATGCATTGAACCTGACCTTGTCAATTTGATTAAGTTAAAGAAATTAAGAATGGGTTGGCCATGTACAAAGGCTTTCAACAGACCGAGCACAAAAAAAAGTGCTTACAGCAAGTTTTATGGGAATAGATGAGTTGGAAGGCCGAAAAAAACGATGGGAAGATGGTATTAAGGAAGATGCTGCAAACCTACTTAAGTGTCACAACTGGAGGCTTGTCGTGCAAAATAGAAATGATTGGAGGCAGCAGTTAAGGGAGGCCAAAGCTCGAATTTGAACCAATCAGCCATTGGATGGATGCATGGATTATATTTATCGTAACCATTATTTTTTTTATTTTGGATTGAAAGTTTCAAAAGAAAAATAATGCATATCAAGATTGGAAGTGGCCTGATTTGAAATTATTTTAAGTCATTAATTGATAACAGAATCATGTTTTATAAGACACATGGAGATATCACATTTAATAGAAAACTGAGGAACGTTTTTTTTTTTTTCAAAACTTGGTAGAGTACATAAAACATAATCTTACGGGAATTGCATTTTTTTTAAATTCTAGTACATAATCTTTCTTCACACAGACTTTATTTTTGCGAATAGTAGTCATTGGTCTGGGACGTAGTATTGGATAGTTAAAAAATGTAGTTTTTTTTTAATTCGGTAGAAACATGGACAATGAAACAAACGTATTTAATCTACCTGGCACGCGGTGCACATATCTTGAATGAGGCATTAAAATAGTTATAGCAAATAAATTTGTATTTAGATTGTTTTTCCAATTTTCTTTTCTCACAAAACATTTTCCACATTTTTTAAATATAATTAATTTGGTTGGTGACACCGCCTTCTACATTTTCCACCGTTGTAGAACTTTCTCTGCACTTGTAGCTCTTAATATTATTTTTCACAGCACTTGTTAGCTCCTTGTGCTTTGCACCAGTTCTGTTCTCTTCTCTGTTTTCTTTAGGTGAATTACCAGTAGAATAAAATTTCCTTCCAGGTAAAGCTATTCTATCCTTAGACATGCCCGATATCCCCTGAAAATTTGCAGCACAGATTGGTAAGACATCTTCATTTATCTTTCTGATGCAATATTTTACACTAATTCGACTACATTGCTTTCGTTTAGAATTTTCCTCCGTCACTTTCCTTCGTTTTACAGAAAAAATTGTCTCGTTTCACTTTATTTAGATATTTTAGTTTAGTGTGGAAATAATTAATATCTTCGTATGTCAGATCTTTGTTGAATAATATATATATCATCATCATCATGAACAAATTCGTTTTAGGCCATGTGGCCTGTACGGTAAACCTAGCGAAGATGGTCTTGATCTTTCCACCGATGTTTTGGTCTTCCTTGGTCCCTATGTCCAGTTGGGGTATATTGGAATGCCAATTTTGGAAGTCTATTTCTTGCCATTCTTCTCAGATGATTTTTCCATTCTTGTTGGTATCTTTGGATATCTTCATTTAAACTTATTATATATATATTATATTATATTATATTGCAGATTTTCGCGGATATAAGTATGAATAATATATATATATATATATATATATATATATATGGAATAAGAATAACAGAAAATGCAAAAGCAAAATTAAATACATTATTGTTTGGAGGAGATGACTAGCGAATAATTACAAATTCAGAAGACAACCCACAGAAAGGTCTGTATGAACTTCGCAAAATTACACAAGAATATAAACTGAAGATATATCTAGAGAAAACAAAAATCATGGGATTTCTAGGCGCAGATCCTGTCAGAAGTAAAATTGTGTTTGACAACAGGATTTTTAACATTTGAATAATTTTCATATCTAGGATGAAATATCTCATATGAAAATGGAAAGGACGTAAACGCCAAAATACGTTTTTATTTTATTTTAGGGTTACTAATTATATTTTCAAGTCCAAAAACATTCATGATTTAAAGTGTATAAAGTATATATATATATATATATATATATATATATATATATATATATATATATATATATATAATTGGCTATCCAACTATACTGTAAGGTGGCGAAGTATGGACATTGAAACAGTGACTTAGATCTAGTAAAATTATATTATTTTCGGAGGATGTTCCTAGACCATAAAAAAAACAAAGACATCGTAGATGAATTGGACATGGAACTTTTGGGAAATTAAATTTCTTATTATAAATAAAGATGGGTGCAACACGTTCTTCGAATGGAACATTACACGATACCCAAGTATATGTTATGAACTTGTAGGAAGAAGAAAAAGACCAGGACGTCCACTGAAAATACTTCTGGATTGTATTTCTACTGAGGCCGAAACAGGTCAGGAATTGACCTAAATTCGTGAATGGGCTATGATGATGATATGCCAGATTTCCAACTCTGTATTTCTTACTTTCCTTTCTTCTTAACATAGATGGATATTATTGAATTTCATTACTACATTTTATTAACAGTTCTTTTTGTTTTGTACTTTGAAATAGACGTTTTCTGCCGTCCCCGCATTCGGTCACAGTATAATCAACTCTATACTTTCATCCATGACAACGTTGTGCTTGCGAAAGACTACGATACTGGTGACACCGAGCGTAAAAGTGATTCACATAACAAAATATAGTTTTTGCAGGGCACCGCGACTTGACTATTGCACTATCCCAGCGTTATGGAGATGAGTGGAATAAAACGTACCGTGTTTGCAAATTATGGGTCGTTTGTCATGTCCCAAACACCGGGTTCTATCACATAAGTCATTGGATTGGGTCCTTAGGGCGCGAGGGGACAATACAACCCTCCCATTTGCACATTCTACCCTTTTTTTATTGCTTAGGCTTGGAGTCATGAGGCAGAACCCTGGAGGGCGCCCCACTCGATCCCCGAAACCTCACTTATTTTCATTACTTGTAGGTTTCCAACTAAGCTATTTTTTCCTAAAATGAGATGACGTGAAAGTTAATATGAAATGAATGAACGAGGAATGGAATAACTTGAAGGGAGGGGAGGAGAATGGATAGTGTTGGTGGGATGAAATTCGGGAAATGGGAGAACCTCGAGAAACCTCTGAAAATCCCAGTGTGGCCCGCCACCAATACTCTTCTGGAATCGACTGGGATTCCAGTCTTGGCAGCCACACGTGTACCGAGACGGCCGAACAAAATATAAATAACTTTGTTTAATGTATCTTAACAATTGTATCAAACCATTATCGCACAGAATGAATTATTATCTGGTCAATAACAGCTGTTGAGTTTAACCCACGTGCACTGTCATCGCTATGTTATGATTCAATGTACTCTTCACGCGTTAAAATCTAGATATGGGAAAACTGATTTCACAGACAGATCTTCAACAACATATCTATCTTATACATAACTAATTTTCTCAAAATTTCCGGTTTGTCTAATTTTGAAAAATCGCTCCTCATAATATATGCTTGAAGAGATAATTAAATTACAGACTGACGCTCCATTATTCAGCTGTTTGAGGTGCTATGTTGTCTTATATATTTCCATTTTATGAATTGCCATCATATGTATCATCATTGTTAGCGGTAGGATATCTTACCATAGTGGCCCTGATTGTAATTATAAAAGTACATGCTTCCACAAAAGATAAGGGTCACAAGATCAAGTACGAGTTGTATGAAGAATCGATTGCGTATTTGATAGTATTTCGCGATATCATACGAAAATTATCTAAGAAGATTTTTAATTCAAAAGTGGTGCGGGAAGACTCTCATTTTTTAAGAGCACAACATTCCAGCTTAAGGATGTGCATAAATACATTTAGACGTCTCCAAATGTTCAAACGCGAAACCAGATAGAACATGCATTATTAGATACACACGCTGTCACAGTAGCATCACCGATATTAGATCCGTTAGTGGAGTTGACAGCATTTCAGATCATCATCTGGTCAGAGTGAAAATCAGAAAACTGTTATCCCTTGTGAGTGGTACAAACGCTAAAGAGGGCTGTATATTTATAAATAAAACCATTTGAGAAATCATCAATTGCGGTAAAAATAACAGGAGAGAAGAACGTCATGGACACAAACAATTAAATAAAAATATGAAATTTTGCAGATGATGTAGTTAGTGGCACCCTCAGTAGACGAATTACAATATTCAGTATATAATTTTAACAAAATACACATTAAGTATAACATGATAATTAATATAGAGAAAACAAAAATAATGGATTTACATGGAAAATACCCTGTAAGTAACAAAATTTATATGGATTAAAAAAATTCTGGAAAGAGTAAATTAATTTACCTATATTGGGTATACATTAACATATTTGGATGAAGTAAGCATATCAAATAAAATCAGTAATTTTAATAAAATCGTGGAAATAAGTGCAATACCAAAATACGGTTATACAAAAACCTTAGCAAGACCTGCACTTTGCTACGGTAGTGAGGCATGGACTTCGGAGAAGAAACGTGAAATGAGATTCATGTCATATACATCAGAGTACATCTAGTGGGATTACGAACGCAATGATGATGTCTTGAAGGAACTACGCTTACAACCTATGATTAAGTACATACAAGAATACCAGAACAACCGGATGAATGATTCAGATAGAGTTCCCAAAGCCATGTTTCGTTATTGGGTCATCCAAGGAAGCGCTAGATTCAAAATTCTTCAGTGAGTTCTTAACAGGTCCTGTGCCATAGCCGAGTGGTTAAGGCAATATGCCTTGGCGCAGAGCTACGGGACTTGGGCTGTTTCGAGTCCCATGGGGGAAGCAATTTTCTCATGGAATTTCGGCCAGTATGGGTCCGGAGCCCACCCAGCATCATGTGGCATTTGGGTAGCTACAATAAGTAGTGACTCCAGGTTGAGAAGACCAGCTATAATGACTGGGGGACCCTACATGCTGATTACATGTCACCCCTACACAGGTTGGATGATCGTATATTTCTGTGATTAGCAGATGTGGATGTGAGGTCAGCAGCCGGATGGTAGGCCAACGGCTTTCTAGGCCTGTCGCGCTTGGAGTTGGAGTGAGTAACAGGCCTCTAAGCCTAAGATTCGTATGGATGAAGAAGAATATAGTAATTTTTTTAATCAAGCCTATGTTTTCCCTTTACAGAGATTTAGGCGCTCTCCCCCTACAGGGAAGAATTTGAACCATACTAATTTAGTTACACTTGTTTTCGTATAGATGTCATTTTGAGTAGTACGTGGTCAGCGTTCCGCCTCATACTGACATCTAGGAAACCAAGGTAGTACTTGGACGGGAAAATTCGGTAAATTTTGCTTAGAGGCCTTTTCATTAAGGCTTAAGGATATTTTACGAGCCTGAAAATCTTTAGACTCGGGACCCACGGCTTAAAGTCCCTCCCGGAGGACTTGCTCCTTGGATTTTTTCCGTCCTAAAAAACCCAT
The DNA here is from genome assembly GCA_030220185.1 of Diploptera punctata. NCBI lineage: Eukaryota > Metazoa > Arthropoda > Insecta > Blattodea > Blaberidae > Diploptera > Diploptera punctata. The sequence goes on along the minus strand of JASPKZ010000419.1, from coordinate 745,638 downwards.
CGACCCCTGCCGGGTTTGAACCCGCGACCCTTGGGACCAGAGGCAAGGAGCATAACCACTAGTCTACCGCGGCCGAATATAGTAATAATATTTTAATTAAACAAAAAGAACAAATTAATACATGGACGTTAAGAATATTTAAACTACAGTAAATATACATTTAGATTTTTGAAAATGATTCTAACAGCTTCTGTGTCATATTGTTCACAAGCGGACATTAGTGGGAGCCTGCACACAGACTTGAAAATCACAATTATGTAAAATATAACAGCATACTCCATAAATGAAGTGGATATAATCTCTACTAGCGCTTAACAACTTGCGAGAGTGCATTATAAATGTTGTAATGTTATAAATTGCTGCAGCTAGTAGATAACGTGGTAAGTGCAACACCTCGTGGTAACAAAACCCTGTCTTAAAAAACTTTGCTATCTCGAGAATTGAATAAAAATCACACTGATTTTGTCGCATTAGTATTTTAATTGGATATTTTTGAAGCTGTACTACACATATTATAGGCTAAGGAAAATAGTTGAGTTTGTATATCCCGTTTGAAGTAAGCGTTAGTCCGGGGACACACATGACAAGTAGCGACTGCCGCATTGCAGTAGGTCATTCGGTCTGAAGCCCTGCTAATGTATTCAGTAATGGCGTGTATAACTTTATTTATTAGTACATAAATTAAGCTCGGAGCTTGTCGTGGCAGGTTTTGCCCTTGAGTCGATGGCAAGTATAATAATAAAAACCTGAAAAATATTCAACTTCAAGTTTCGAGTCACTTGTCTGTTAGAAGAATTTATCTTTTCCGCAATGTGTGAGGCAATATGTGTACATGTGGATGGTTAACAACAGGCGATGACACATAGCTAACGTTTTACAGGAAATGTTTGAATTAATTTATATATGAATTTCAATTATTGTTTTATGGAAAAAAAAATAATAAGGCTACCATTCCTTAGTTTTCTGAAACAATATACAGGGTGATTCAAAAGGTTGCGCACACATTTTAGGAGCTTGTGGAGGGCTCGAAATACAACAACTTTTGATTAGTAACTTATGGCCTGGAAAGTAATACTGAGGCAGTACAAGTCTGGGAAAGTCGGGAACTTCAATGCGGGTCTAAGCTTACTTCTCAGAGAGGCACTGGGTTCGATACACTACTTCATGAATTTATGAAGCTCCGTCTGTTGTCATACCGTTTATTGTATAGCTGGCTTAACCTGGCAGAGAGAGAAAGATGGAGATACAAGGTAGATCGTTGACCACTTTTAGTCCAGACACAAAAGAAAGAACCCATCCTGTTGTCAGTTTTCCTTTTCCCCCTTGCCCCTATTAACATCTGGTGAAGAAAACCGACAACATAGGTGCGAGTGAGAGAGGTGAATACAGTTGTCTCATTTTACAAATTTCTCGTAAAGTTAAACCAGAGAGACTATAGTGCAGTACAGTACTTGTGCGCTCTTCTGTTCACATCTGATAGTCATTCATGCGCTCTGTATGTTGTTTTCATTTCAGTACGGCATCTGCAGTGTATTGTAGAGGTCCACCACAGCACTACTTTGAAGATTTGTGATTTTTGTAAAATAGAATAGGCCTACACGTTGTCTGAACTTCGAGACATGCATTTAATGTATGGTAGAGTAAATGGTAATACACGCGAAGCTCAAGGCCTGTATAGCGCACAATATCCGAACGGACGTCAACCACATCCTCGAACGTTTCAAAACGTTCACCACCGACTCGGGAGACACGTTTCACGCATTCATGGCAACCCATGTAGGCCGGCCACGTACGATTCGAACAGTAGCTATGGAAGAGGAAGTTCTTGCTCACGTGGAAGAACATGCCTGTATTCAATGTGGTGGTAGGCATTTTGAACACCTCGTGTTGTAAAATCAAATTGGTAAATAAATTTACATTTGCTTAAGTCTGTGCACAAAATTATTTCTTGTCCATACAGACATTCCAAGGCTTGTTCTGGCCCAGGATTTCTTACCAGACCATAAGTTACTAATCAAAAGTTGTATTTCGACCACTCTACAAGCTCCTGAAATTTGTGCGCAACCTTTTGAATCACCCTGTATATATAGGCATGACCATTCACAATCAAATATAAAAAAAGTTTTCCAAATTTTTGTTACATATTGTACTGAAAGTAAGATGTCCCTTAAATGTATTCCAAACATTCAAGATGTGCTAAATTATAAAATCGGCCTCGTGACCTAGTTATTGAGGCAACACATTTAATTTTATAAAATGCCAATACTAGGCAATGAAAAAAAAATCAAGAAATGCCAAAACTGGGCACTCCAAAAAATGTTAAGATGTCTAAAATATCCCTTGATTAAAATATTTTTAAAACTCGTAACATATGAAATATGTTTTAAAAAAGATTAGATGAAAATTGTTTTACGATTATTTAAAAATGTTATGAGATTTTTCATAATTTTATGCACATGTATTATATCGTTACAACATTACTAAATATGAATCGGACTCGGTGTTACATTCCTCGCCTCTGGTCCCCAGAAAAGCGGGTTCAAACTCGATCGGAGTATGTGAATTCTTTTAGGATGGGAAATCCAAGGAAGAAGTCTCCCGGGAGGAACTTTATGCTCCGGTTTCCGTGTCTGAAGATTTCCGAGCTCGTAAATAAACCTGGAGCCAAAATCGGAGCCTCTGAGGAAAATTTAATCTGCTTTGTCATCCATGTAATACATTATTTGCCTACTAGGTGCCTCTTTGAGGCGACGAACTAACCATTTGTCACTCACTGACAAATAGTAGGCTAACAGAAATAAGCGTAATTAAATTATCTTCGTTCACTGACAAATAGTAGGCTAACAGAAATAAGCGTAATTAAATTATCTTCGTTCGAGATAGAGAACACTCTTGCCTCACTGGGGATGTAAAGGCATGGACAGACAATAAACATGTACAATATTTTTATTGATAATGAGAAATCGAACTTCGGGACTTTGGGTTTTGTTTAATATAAATAGTATTTCCCTTGTCACATTTGCGCAAACACACACACACACACACACACACAAACTAAGTAAGGCTTCAATTAAAGTACAAATTGGAAATAGCTAATGACAAATGAGGGAAATTTTGAGGAAGTGGCTGAATTCAAATACCTAGGAACAATAATCACAAATAGGAATGAGATGCACAAAGAAATTAAACTTAGGCTAAATTCTGGAAATGCATGCTATTATGCATTGCAGAGACTCTTGATGTCCCAACTCCTTTCAAAAACCGTTAAACTGAAAATACGAGTATATAAAACTATTATTCTACCAGTTATATTATATGGGTGCGAAACATGGACTCTTAATTTAAGGGAGGAAAGGACATTACAAGTATTTGAGAATAAAGTACTTGGGAAATGTTTTGGACCAAAGAGAGATGAACAGACAGGTGAATTGAGAAGACTACATAACAATGAACTACATAGTCTTTATAGGAAGCCAGATATAATAAGAACAGTTAAGTCTCGTAGACTGCAATGGGCAGGACATGTTGCACGTATGGGGAATGAAAGACTTGCATGGAAGCTTCTTGTAGGAAAGCCAGAGGGAAAACGTCCAGTTGGTAGACCAAGAATGAGGTGGGAGAATAACATTAACTATGATTTGAGGGAAGTAGATTATACAGGGAATGATTGGAAAGCATTAGCTCAGGATAGGGATGTATGGAGAGCTTATGTCCGCGCGGCCATGAACCTACGGGTTCGATAGTGCCAGTGAGTAAGTAAGTAAGTCTCGCATATGCACATATAATCAGCAGAAGAACTTGCTCTCAACAAAGCCATAGATATATCGAAGACCCAAACAGTGAAACACAAGATTTAGACAGAAAAATAGCTAAATCAGCCTGATCTCCCCACGGAGCGGCAGGAACCGCAACAACGTCACCGAACACATTGGAAAGAATCTACGATTGGTGGAGAATGACAGATGGCAGGTAGACTTCAGCTGGTTGAAGGCTCATGTTGGGAACTGCGACAACAAGATGGCAGATCGTCTAGCGAAGCAGGCAGCAAGCGACAACAAACTCAACATTTTTCACACAAACGTTCAAGTAAAAAATACAGTCAACAAGCTAGCAGCCATATCTGTGGAAAACGGAATGGAAATCCTCTTGAAAAGGAATCCTGACGAAGTCATTCTTCTCTGGCGTGTATGAAAGATTAAAATCGTAAATTCGAATGACCCCTTGCTCACTGGCCATGGTAGAATCAATATTTCCACCATTTTGAGATTAAGGTGAGTGTGTGTGCGGAATTGGGGTTCAAACAGTTCGTGGTATAACATATGAATGTGACAGACTAAAGAGACAGATGAACATTGGTACACAGTGTTAAAAAGTGTGGAGGAAAGTGGTTTGTGCAAAATAATAAATTAGGTATTAAACATTTAACAAGGTTTGTTAAAAGCAGTCGTTACATTTCGAAAGATTTACAATAGGAAGAAAATATGAAAATGGATAGTAATTTTGTTATTATCAAGTAAAAAATTGTCCCCTCCTATAGATTCTCAGCCCTAATACAATTAATCAAAATTGTAATTTAGATACAATATATATATATATATATATATATATATTCCACCGCTGTAGTCTCGAGGTAGCGTGCTGCCTTGTCATGCAGCGAGCCCGGGTTCGATCCTCGGTCGGGGCAGTTTTCCTGGGTGAGGTTTTTATCGGGGTTTTTCCTCACCGGTAAGACAAATGTCAGGAAAACTTTAAGGCCCAAACGGTCCCCGAAATCATATGCCCATATCATCATCGTCATCATCATCCTTCACCGGTGTGGAAGCAGTGGGAAGCTACTACACCTACAATTTCCTAGTAAAGCTGCAAGCATAGCATGAAAATGCTATGATTGCAGTGAAAGACCTACCCTCGGGCAGAATTACTATGGATGTATATATATATATATATATATATATTATGCTTCAGTTATTTCTTGTTGCCTCTTATAAGAATTCTATCCTATTCACATTGTTGTTTATCCGATGTTTTTAAATTACAATTTTGATTATTCTCAATATATATAAAGTTCTTAGGAAAATGTTTGGGTCAAAAAAGAGATGAACAGAGAGTTGAATGGAGAAAACTATATAATAGTGAGCTACATTATATATAGGAAGCCAGACATAATAAGAACAGTTAAGTCTCGTAGACTGCATGGGTAGGACATGTGGCACGTATGCGGGATGAAAGACGTGCATGGAAGCTTCTTTAGGAAAACCTGAGGTAAAACACCCAGTTGGCTGAGTAAGAATGAGATGGGAGAATAACATGATCCCTGCTTTGAGGGAAGTACATTATACAAGGGACGATTGGAAAACATCTCAGGATAGGGATGTGTGGAGAGCTTATGTCCGCGCGGTTCGATAGAGCCAGTGAGTATACATATATAAATACATAGGTCCTGATTCATAAAGCCATAATATATGCACAGACTTAATAAAGGCGAGCATATTCTCACTTCTCACTTGGGAAGATAAAAAATATTGACGTTGCTTGGTTTGACGTGAAGAATGAAACAAACTATTTATGTTGGCCGCAGGAGTCTTGCTGTCAGTCAGTAGTACTGTGTGTGAGGGTTAACAATTACAATGAGAAACAACGCCCAAACTGTGATGCAACTTGCTATCTTACAGGCTTTATTCTGCGTCCCCTCCCATGTAGAGAAGATGTGAATGAACTCATAGCTCCTAGTACTGCATCTAAACTTTTTTTTTTCATAACAGTGATTACATATTAGAAAACTATTTATTTGCAGCTTTTAAAAATTGCTGTATGTAATGTTTTACATTTTTCTTGCCTTAATGACATTACTGCTATATTAATATAAGAAATTGCAAGTTAAACCTTAAAAACCTAATAGTTCTTGGGTAATTTTTCTAATGTTTGCAACCACTGTTTAGGGTAAATTTAAATCCCAGAGCATTTTAGTATAATATTCACATAGTTTGTCTATTGTCTGTCCAGCCTAAGAAACACACTTTGACATTTAACTTCGGAATATATTTCTGCGCGAGGCACGTGCAGCGACCTCAGGCAGCTGTTTGTTACAAGCCGATAAATGAATGCACAACAATCGTTTTAATTTTTAACGTTGTAGGTTGAATTAACACAGACAATAGTATGTCGAAAACGAATTAATTATAATTATTCGGCATTTTGATATTATACCAGTTTCTTTTAATTCCCTGTGAATATGTACATTAAAAAACACTACTTTCTGATACACCAGTGTATTCTGCAGTTAATTTAACTGTACTGTTCACTACAGTGCCAGGATTATACTCCTTAAACTTACTAAATACAATTAACACCATCTGTTTTTCACCATTATTTAACAATATCCCTTTAGGGTACTCTTTATAATTTTGATCGCACATTTTATCACCTTCTTCTTCTTCCTCTAAGCATAAAAGCTGGCAACTTGTTGCGTGTTCATTCACTACAGGTCCGGGGATGGTGACGTCCTAATGACTCCATGAGCTATACAGGCGGTAGTGTAACTACCAACATGCCTGGCAGGTCATGGAAGAAGGTCCAGACTAAAAAGAGATACCCATCGAATAAGAAGGACAAGTAACTCGCTTCCAAGATGTAAAATTTTCCATTACTCATAGAAACATTAACATTATATCACCGAGTTAAGTTAATATAAACTATGCAACAGCTGCCATATTTGTAACTTGCATTCACTTCTCAAGAATCGATCATTTTCAAACAAATGCGAATTTTACGACCTTCGAAAAAGCATATAGGTGTACACTGTATTCTGATCAGCTATAGTTAACATAAATAGCTTCAAATACGTAATTATATTAATCGGTTACATTATATATTTTTTCGCTTCCGCTGAACTGTGCTTTGGCCATGAACGAATCGCAGTAACTGCAGCAGTGACATGCTGCAGGGATTTTCCGTCCATTTGTTTTCCTCAAGTGTGTTTCTTAGGATGGACATAGTATAGTTAGTTGTTAGTCTTTCACTTAACGATTCATTATTAGTAACGCAATTAAAATCTGGGCATGAAATGACCAAAAACTTTACTCAGATTCTCTTATTTCAGGCTTGAAATTTTGTTAAAAATCTGCGATACAAGAACCACAGCTCTTTCTTTCGAAGGAACCAATACTCATGATACATATTATACCACTAAAAATCCAGCGAACTCATCGGATTCAAACCCACTAACTTCGGCGACAGAAGTCCACCGGGTTAGAAAAAAATTTGTTCAACATTATTTTCTTCCTTCCTGTTGTTACAGAAAATACTATTTATTTACCCATTCCTTTACTTTGGATCTTAATGTACGGGGAATATGGGACTAAATACCAGTCCGATATGTGGGTTAATGGCTATAGAAAAAAATAGATAGGCCGGGCATGGGGTTAAAATCCGGATCCCTTGTAATATATTGTCTTCCAACGGATCTGTGTCCCCATAAGATATGCGAACTAAAGCCTACTTCCTTTTCTGCCTCGGCAAATCATTTCCCTCCCTGCATTCCTCTCTCTCTCTCTCTCTCTCTCTCTCCTCTCTCTCTCTCTCTCTCTCTCTCTCTCTCTCTCTCTCTCTCTCCCTCTCTCTCTCTGTCTCTCTCTTGCACTTGCACTCCAGTGTTGTCAACTCAACTCCAACCTTGCATTATTCAATATTCAAGAGCCATGACACTGGGGGAAGTTTGGCAACATCCGTACTTGATAAGTTAGCGTTGGCTGCCGTTTGACGTAGTGGGAGGGGAGTGCGGTGAAAGTATAGACGTGTACTTTTCTAAGAACGATGTCAGCGCTATAGGGGCACAGTTCCGTTGGTCCGAGAATACCTTGAAAATCGGACAGTACAGAATGAAAGAAAAAGAATTACGTGTCCTGGAGCATGACAAGAAGCTGAATAATTCGTTTCACATTATCCTGGTTGTCCACACGGGTTAACCTGATCGATTGGTTCGTTAACATACAATAACATTAATATATCACATCTGTCACTTTTTATACAATAAATAACCTATAAATCACATATCTTAGTTTGCACTACATTTCTGAACGGAATGAAAACTGTCAAGTCAATTTGCTGTATAAATCACTCAAATAAAAGCATTACAACCTTCATCCTGACTTTTTTTAAAGTCGTATGTTGTGCATTATGACTTTTATAAGTCACGAAGAGTTTTAAACATAGGCTATTAATTATACTAAATTTTGAACATTATATTCTATAAAATGTTAAATTGTTAATCTAGATACGATGTTTTCCATATCATCATCATTCTTCACGGATTACATATTTGCCTGTTCCGTTCTCACATCTGTTCAGCCCAGCGCTTTCTTGGTCTTTCTACCTATCTTCGTCCTACAGGATTATACATCAGTGGCATCTTTGATATCCAAACCTCTGCCATTCTTTGCAGATGTTCTATCCAATTGTTCATGTGTTCTTCTATTTGTTGAAGAAGTGTCTGTACTTTTAGTTTCTCTGTAATATTCTCATTTATATGTTCTTCTCTTGTACAACCATACACAGCCCGTAGGAATTACATTTGCGCTGCATGAATTTTACTTTTCTTTTTTTTTTTTCTTTTTCCTTCAAGCCACAGGCCTCACTTCCATACATCGCCACTGGTAGTGCCATCGTTGAGTAAAATCTTGTCTGCTATTCTCTCTTACTTCGTTCTTCAGCCCTATCTTGCTTCGTTCTTCAGCGTTCGTCTAATTGTTCCACAAATATGTTGAAATTTCTGCATTTTCTTATTTATAGCTTGTTCCTTTTCATAAGTTATATCGCAGCCCAAATACTGGAAGTGTGAAACCTGTTCCAACACTTTATCTTCTATTATTATTTTTGTTTGTGCTGGGTACAACCTTTTAAGGGAAAGGGAACCCAACAGAAAACCTCCGATCCTCCAGGTTGGGGATTTTGTGCGTCGGACTGAAACCCACCACTTAAAACGATCTTTCTCAAAAGTCTCACACGATTAAGCCGGACGGAATTATAAGACGACTCGGATTATGGAAATAGGACAAACGGTTAGGCAGGGAAGATAAATTAAATATGGGAACCAGGAACGTTAGAAGTTTGAGATATAAGGAAGACGAACTAATCACAGAACTCACAAATAGAATTTTTCTATAATATAGAATATAACGTTAGATTTGTCTTCATAGAGCACATGAGAGTCTTCGAAGTAGTCGCAGAATACTGGGACATATTACGCCTAGGTATATATTTGTTTATTTATTTTTAAAAGTGAAAATATTTTGATTGTTATTCGAGGTAAGGCTGAACAAGATTTTCAAATTCATTTTTGTCACGTCTTCTCTATGAAGTATAGTTCTTTCGGCTTATTATTGTGAATTTTGTTTACTTACATGTTATATGATGAAAGTTAAAAATTAAAATGTACCTATTGGCAGATGCCGTCGTCCTCAACTTTGTTAAAAGATTGTATATAAAATTAACTGGAGCGCTTTCGGAAGTTATCTTCCATTTGTTGCAGATTCAGCTTCCGCTACTCGTTATTATGTACGGTGATGTATGCTACAAACATTTGGAGTAAACATCACCGTACACAACAACAACGAGTAGCGGAAGCTCAACCTGTAGAAGATGTAAGATAACTTCCGAAAGCGCTCCAGTTAATTTTATATACAATATTTTAACAAAGTTGAGGACGACGGTACCTGCCAACAGGTGCATTTTAATTTTTAACTTTCATCATATGACTATCCACCTCAACGGAACTTGATATGAATTTTACTAGTAGGGCCTACTTACATGTTAGTTATAAAAATAAACGTAAGCATGACATAATAATCCTAAATAATTTAACTTAAAATATTTACCTTTAAACATTAAGTAACGTGTTAAATCTCAGTAAGAAGCCTTTTTTGTTGGATCATGGTGACTTCATTCATCGAAAACTTCCTTACGGATATAACTTTTCATATCTCAGATTTTTTTAATGTGCCGTACAATTCTGTGAAGTTGTTTAACTTGTCTTTCGAAGGAAGTGGCATCCTGGAATTTTTTATCTGAAAGGAAACTAATTAAACTGCGAACAAAACGTACACTGATTGAATTGGAGAAATTATTTCAGTTAGCATTCAAGACACCTCAGTTGGTAGAATACGTTGACTTTTCAAAACCGGATAATTTCAATACTTTTATTTTTAAACGACTCAATGTACGTGTCTGGTGTGTTATGAATCACATTAAAGGCAACTAGTATCTTGAATACGGTTCGTGAGAATAAGTATTCGATTTATGATGATCTTGATGAAGATTTTCGGGCTGTAGTCCGTGGTCGTGAGGCTTGTAGTTCCCCGACGTTTCGCCAGAGACTGCGCCTGGCATCCTCAAGGGTTGTCTTGAGACTGGCAATTCTGTTCGCTGTCTGTCCTATTTATACGTTCACCGCGATGTGTTCGTAAGTTGTATCTGCCTTCTGATTGGTCAGCGTTATGAACTTCTATTGCTCCAATGAGATTGCTGTTTGATGGTCTAGTCGACTGTACGTTATATCTGCCTTCTGATTGGTCAGCTATAGGGATCTCCATTGTTCCACTGAGATTGCTGTTTGATAGACTAGTCGACTGTACTTGTAGAGGTTTACATTTTGCGTTTCTTAGAACCGGTATCCATACTTTGTTGACTTTTAATGATTATTCGTTTCTATTGAAACTGTTTTTATGTTTGAGCATTTCGATGGCTTCTCGTTGTAGACGGGTAAAATAGTGTGTGCAGTTAGATAATATGTCTGTATTCTGGTACTGTACTCTGTGGCCATCAAGTAAAGAGTGTTCTGCTACTGCCGACTTATCCATTTGTTTAAGACGACTGTATCTTTCATGCTCCTTAAGTCTGGTTGCGATGCTGCGTTTAGTGGTGCCTATATACACTTTTCCACAACTGCATGGTATCCTGCATATGCCTGCTGTCTGATGAGGATGGAGTTGATCCTTTATAGGTCTGAGAAGGTTCTTGATTTTCTTGGTAGGCCTGTATACTGTCTTTATGTCTTCTCTCTTTAGTCGTTTTCCAATGCGGTCCGTTACATTCTTGATGAACGGTAAAAATGCCCTGGTTGAAGTTTTTCCCTCTGATTCCTTGCTGCTGTTGCTGTTGTATCGTCTGGGATGATTGGCTCGGTTGATTTTTTTTTCCTGGTGTATCCATTGACTGTGAATACCGTCTGGAGGTGTTGAAGTTCCGTTTTTAATAAATCCGGATGACAAAGTTTTTTGGCTCGATCTGTCAATGATTTGATGATTCCAAATTTTTGTTTAGGGTGATGATTCTTATGACTAGTTGAATAAGTAAAGTGAAAAATAATTAAAAATGTATATCATTGTAATTATTTTAAGATTGCCCGTGCTGATTACCCGGTGTTGCTCGGGAATCTACTTATCTCGATTTTCTTGGCATAAATGAGCTAAAAGACAAAAATTCGTTATTGTGAGTTATCCGTAAAAGAATACCCGCTATGCTTGCACAGGAATCTACGTACTTGGCAGCAATGAAAGACAAAAATGGTTATTTTAAGTTATCCGAAAGAGATAAACATATGCTGTCGTGGGCTTTTTTTGTAGAGCTTTCTGTGATATTCAATTCTGTGTACATTAATTTTGTGTATGTGTTATGGTTTAGATAGCGTAAACCATTTAAGCGTCCAAAGAGCCACTTTTTTTCACGTTTTCCACTACAAAGGACGATTTTAAGGGTGTAGGAGTTGAGTATCACAACTCTCTTATAGCCTATGTTCATCCCGGGAATCTCCTGAACATTTTGCAAAAAAATCCCATCACAATCGGATTAACGGTATGGCCGCGCATAAAGTACAAACAAACAAACCAACAAACAATCAATCATTCATTTTTATATATTAGATAACATCATAATGTTACTTCCTATTGTAATTTTATAATAAATCCCCCTCTTTTCTATTTATTGTTTTATGATTCCCAGGAGATCACACCATATAGTTTATTACCTTAATTTTAAGGCTTTGAATCCTATTTAGCAATTGCATAAACACATATATCATCATATGAATGACGGCTAATCCAGCTAGCTGACTAACTGGCTCTAGCGAACCATGAGGTTCATGGCCGTGTAAACATACACACATCCCTCTTCTGAGCTAATTTACCTCCTTCAAATCATGGTTAATGTTGTTCGTCGCCTCATTCTTACCCAACCCACTGAGCGCTTTCCCTCTGGTTTTCCTACAAGAAGTTTGGTCCGTTAATTTAAAAATTTTATTATTGCGTTGTTTACATGTTTCGTATTTTTTTATTGAATACTTGTGAAAAATAGAATCCACAGCTGATGGGACTAAGTACTGTCTGGTATTGCAGCACGCACTTGGCTTCTGGACTCATGTGTACAGATGACCCAGCTAACAAGTTTGCTATTAGGTATTATTTTTTTTATTTTTACTGCGTCTCGAGCACCGGCAGGCCAGTCTGCCTTATTTGGTCCAACATACATGCCTGCACGGCGACGTTCCTGTTACCTTGAATTTTATTGGTTCTAGTTTTACTTTCTGGTAAGGAGAATTGTGTTTGAGTTTGGTTTCAAGTTTCTTATGTGATTTGTTAATATTTTTATAGATGTAATTTATTAATTTTGTTGCACCTAAAAGTAATGGAAGTGTGTCAAGTTGAAAGTTAGGTTCCGGGTTTCAGGCACGAGAAACAACACTGGCGTTAGCACTATGTTATATATCTCATCACCCGGTATCATGACAGCTGCCGCCGTCTTCCGGAAACCAACGCCATTCCTCTCTGTCCATCCATTGATCTTCCACCAATTCTCTCATATTCATAGCCGCTTGTACACCTTCTATCCAAGTTTTCTTCGGTCTTCCTCCCTTCCTCCTTTCCATTGGGATCCATTCCATAACAATTTTAGGCAGTCTTTGCTCTGGCATTCTTTTGCCACGGCCAACCTTTTCATTTATCTTACAGATGAGGAAAAACCCTGAAAAAACCTCATCCAGGAAACTTGTCCCAACCGGAGATGGTACCCGGGCCCGCTGCGTTACAATCCTTAAATTACTTGAACATAGATAAAATGTAATAAATACAGAGCGGTCTGTGATTTTCTCTACGGCACTCGTAGGTAAGAGACCCCGGCTTATCGTTCCCTGTGAAAAGGATCCGCTGCACTTGTACGCTACACTCGGTATCGAAGTCCGGGATAGAGATAGAGAAAGACTGACTGTAAGAAGCTGCTCCGTTCACCGGGAACGACAACTGGTGACGCCGGGCCCGCTTGTTGCCGAGTGGCGTACACAATGCCATACACCGCTCTATATTACGTATTTCTCGTGAAAAAAAAAGTTAAATTGTCACCAATTTATTATGACAAAAATGACATTTCACCTTACTCTGCGCTACCACTAAACACAAAGTTATGCTTAAACTGGAAACCGCAAGTCAGAAGAAAAATTGGCAGAGCCAAAATAATTTGGAAGAGGGCAGTTGAAAATTACTTAAATGTGATACTATTTATTCATTTATTTAGCCTGGTAGAGTTAAGGCCATGTGGCCTTCTCTTCCACTCACCAGGAGAAACATATATTACATCAGAATATACCGGTAACAATCACAATTAACCTTAATATTAAATAATAAATGATGATTTGATCAATAAGATAATCGCCTATATATTATATTCCGATCTATAATACAACCAGTTAATGATAGTTAAGATTAAGACTAAAAATAATAATAAAATGTATTCTAGCAAGATAAATTAAATTGTTGGTAGACCGTCCCTGTCTAATGTATATAAAAAACAAAGAAAAATAATGAGATGTAGAGGAATAATGTTATGGTTGTACAATATTTAAACAAATGAACATATTTGTTAATATTAATATTATTTTCATAAATAATTAAATTTATTAATTCTTAAAAGAATACTAACAGTGAGGTGTATAAGTTAGTTTGTTATTCAATAAATCTTTAGTTTGTTTTTGAGCGATGTTACAATTTGATAGTCTCTAACAAAGGTAGGAAGGGAATTCGTGCTAGGTAAAATTTGGAATCAGCCAAGATCCTGACAAGACGTAGAACGAAATGGAAGATCTTCATTAAGGTCCTATGTTACATTTTGGAACTAGAGGACCACATTATGTTCATTCTATTATATTAACTTACCCTTTAACCTCTCACCTTATAGGTACGTTTTTAAGGTCAACCCGGTCCTTACAGTGGCACAACCTTTCGAGAGAGGGAATTTTTTAACTGTTGATCAGACACATACCTTTTTGACTGCACAGGACATGAAGGACTCCCTGAATAAGTGATAAGCTTAATGTAGAGACCACCTCCTAGACAACACAACATTTACACACACATTCATAGTAAACATTACGAATATGATAATGATGATCAGGGACGAAGGCCATGAATATAGGAAAGAAACCAAGGAAGATAAACATGAGGATTAAAGATGAGGCTATTGAGCAAATGGAGAGCTTCAAATAATTGGGTTGTACTATCAGAAGTAACATGAACTGCGGTCAAGAAGTAAAGCAGATGATAGAATGGAAAAAGACGCTTTCAACAAGAAGAGAAGCATTTTCTGCGGACCTTTGTCAAAATAGTTAAGAAAGAGGCTAGTGAAGTGCTTTGTTTGGAGTGTAGCATTGTATGGTGCAGAGACTTTGACATTACGACGGAATGAGGAAAAGCGACTGGAAGCTTTTGAGATGTGGATATGGAGAAGAATAGAACGTATAAAATGGACAAAGTAGATATGCTAGACAGAGTGCGTGAAAGAAGAACAATGCTGCAACTCATAAAGAAGAGGAAAAGAAATTGGATTGGCCACTGGCTAAGAAGAAACTGCCTACTGAAGGATGCCCTAGAAGAAATGCTCAACGGAAAGAAAGTTAGAGACAGAAAAAGACATCAGATGGTAGACAATATTAAAATAAATGGTTTGTATGCAGATACAAAAAGGAAAGCTGAGTTAAGGAAAGAGTGGAGAATGCTGAGTTTGCAGTGAAAGATCTGCTCTTGAGCAGAATACTATGAATTAATGTTGTTTGGGGACCGTTTGGACCTTAACGTTTTCTGACATTTGTCTTATAGGTGATAAAAACGCCAAAAAAATATCCATCACCCAGGAAACTTGTACCGATTGGTGATCGAACCCAGATCCGCTTCGTACGAGGCACCGACGTTACTCCGAGGCCATAGTTATGGACAAGGGTATCTTGATGATGATGATGATGATGATGAAAATTGTAATGTGTATTTATTGTATTGCATTTTCTCCTGAAACTGGAGAATTAATGCGAACAAACGTTACGTTTCCTGACAATTGAGTTACTGTGTAAATATACAGCCTGCAGTAGCTACATGCTCCTTTCAACAAAACACACATTTTGTTTCAGTTATTAATTCTAACAGATTACACGAATATTCAAGCCTATATAGGCCCAACAATATCTGGCACTCCCAGCGTAAAGTTCAGCATCATGTACAGCGTGGTTCCGACCTATCATATTTTACTTCACAAACCTTTAAACTTTTTCCGACGAAGTGAGGCGATAACGTTTGAGGCTCGTATTAAGGAGATCCAGAGTTCAAACCGTGTGTTCAGATTTCTCGAACAAGCATCTGTCTAGCGTCATGCGGAGTGAATTCATTTTGCCTACTAGGAATGTGCCTAAAATATTGACTTTGTCTAAAATAAACATTCTGTTCACTCGTAGATCAAATGCTATTTTATACGCTTTGTATTAGCTTGACCTGTATCCATCTATCTATCTATGTAACGGAATTTTTCAACGCGATTTTTACCCACTTGAAATCATTGGATTGACTTGAAACTTTGTATACTTGTAAAGGACCCGTGACAATACAATAATTTCATATTTATTTTCTAAAATCCTGGCCAGAATCGTCAGAAAATCAAAACAAGTGTCTTTGTATCTATTTAACGGAATCTTTGAACACGATTTTCACCCCACTTAGAAGCATTGGATCGACTTGAAACTTTGTAAACTTGTAAAGGACCCGTGACAATAGAATAATTTCATATTTTGTTTCTAAAATCCTGGCCAGAATCATCAGAAAATCAAAAAAAATGAAAACTGGTATAATAGGTTGCGGACTTGTCGACTTTTTAGTAAGTCGTTGTAAGAGCTCAGTTGGTAGAGCGGTGAACTCTAGTGGTATATAATTTCAGTAATCCATAAGTCGCTGGTTCAAATCCGGCTGGGAGGATTTTTTTTTAGAAGAGTATTACTTTTAGCTTATACTACAATAGTATCGAATTTAAAGATATTTACATTCTTATCTTATTCTGTAAAATATTAAAAATAAATAATAGTTAAACAATCTAAAACAACAGCTTTATTAGAAAACCGAACTAGAAAAATGAAAAATAATTTTAATTTCAACACTCTTGGGATAAAATTAACGTGGCCAACAAAAAAATCATCTCCAACACATATAGAATAAAACTAGAGTTATCAACAAAAATAAAATCATTTTACCATCAAAAGCGTGGGGTGCTATTTATGATTTTTACATTTTGTTCTTAGAGACTTTTTACCAATATCTGATTATTATCAAATATATTAATTGGTATAGAGCACCCCACGCTTTTGCAGGTAAACTGATTTTCTTTTTGTTGATAACTCTAGTTTTATTCTATATGTGTTGGAAATGATTTTTTTGTTGATCACTTTAATTTTATCCCAAGCGTGTTGAAAATTAAAATTATTTTTCATTTTTATAGTTCGATTTTGTAATAAAGCGTGTTGTTTTAGTTTTTTAAAACTATTATTTATTACATTTGCTTTCTCCTCACGTATTTTTGTAACTGTTCTGAATCACAGTTTCATGGCGAGTGTATCATATAACGCGGGAGAATTGATGCAGGTTGCCGCGACATTACAGAAATAACCCGCGATCATAACTAAAACATTCTTCAAGCGACTAGCCCCATTGAAAACGATAACAGCAGTTAACTAAAACTTATTTCTTCGGAACAAACTGCACACAACATCAATAACACATTTTTTCGGTATGACATAAGTTGATGTACTACGCACGCGTGAAACAGTCTAATACCAACACGTTAATGTTTTATTAATTAGAGGAAAAACTCCTTATTCGCGGGGGATATGTTCCGCAAATATGCCGCGAATACAGAAACCGCGAATATGGAATGGTAATTTATATGGGTATATAGGGGATATGTTCCAAGGTTCCAAAATAAAATAAAAATTATCAAAATAAAATCAATTAATGTGAGATTTTGAACAATTTATATTAATTACTAGCGTACCCGGCAGACGTTGTCCTGCCCGAACGTTCAATTCTCATGTCATGAGCGGACGATAAAAATTTGTTACTTTTTTACTATAAAATTCAGAAATTAGGACATAATTAGATATTATTAAATAAGTTCGCAAGAAAACCTCTTACAGCCTTCTGTTGTGGCTGAAGACGTGTGAATAATGACGTCACACAGTCATGAACATTAGAATTGTACCCTCCTTTGCAGATAAGTTAAGAACCGTCATATAACAATTATATTAGAGTGAAAAAAAAACAAAAGATAAATTGATGACAAGTGAGTCAAAAGTTTTTTTTTTCCCCCAGCTAGATATCATTTCTGACTCATACTGGCCGACAATCCATGAGAAAAATTTCTTCCCCCGTAGAGACTCGAACAAGCGTAAGTCCCATAGTTCTGCGCCAAGACTTTTTGCCTCAATCACTCGGCTACGGCGCGAGACTCTTGGTATCAATGAAAGACAAAAATGGTTATTGTGAGTTATCCGTAATTGATAAGGGACTCTTGGTATCAATGAAAGACAAAAATGCTTTTTATGAGTTATCCGTATGATATAAACATATGCTGTCGCGGACTTTTTTTGTAGAGCTTTTTGAGGTACTCAATTCTGTGTACATTAATTTTGTGTATTTCTTATGGTTTAGACAGCGTAAGACATTTAAGCGTCCAAAGAGCTACTTTTTTCACGTTTTCCACTACAATGGACGATTTTTAAGGGTGTAGGAGTTGAGTATCACAACTCCCTTATTGCCTATGTTCATCCCGGGAATCTCCTGAACATTTTTGCAAAAAAAACCCATCACAATCGGATCAACGGTATGGCCGCGCATAAAGTACGAACAAACAAATATGCAAACAAACAAACATTAATTTATATATATAAGATTACTACGAGGCTTAGGCAAGAGATTAAAGAACTTAGTAATTTTTTCCTGTTTTGTTTTTTAAAGGTCTTTCAATTCAGATTGACGTTTAACTGTGAATTCAGCGATATAATTCCTTATTTTGTCTTCGGATTTCTTGATGAATCGTACAGTTCATTCATTAATATTGGAATAGCGTGATATATATGCAAACGACTCGCCAACACGTAAACGATCAAACATTTGTATTTTTACTTTACGTGGCAACTCTACTTTTTCCGCTTCGGAACTAATTTTCTTTCCTTTTACTCGACATTATAAATTGGTAACAAAGCAAACGAGGCACGTGTCATTCAATCAAAATTATTGCAACAAATAAGAAGTTGAAAAAATAAAACACCGACTGTGGCGAGGGCGGCATTTATCAGCGGACATAGCGTCACGTGAATTACGGTGACGGTGGCTTATAACAATGAACTTTAGGCTTAGTGACAGTAAGGCGTTTTACTTTGATATTAATTTATCCATTAGGTTTGAATCGCTCCTTGTAAAAACCGCCTTGACACGTGCCTGCAGTAAAAAAGTTTTCCGATGCGTTAATAAAGGATACTAATCCTTCTAATAGGCCATCCGCGAATAAATACATTTTAGTCGCAAACACAGAAACTGTGTCGCAAATTTTTGAATCCGCGAATAAGGAGCTTTTACTGTATTATCCAACCCCGTGGTCGCAAGTTCATATCCGGCTAAGGCCGATGTATTTTTTTAGCGTAGATTACAAGTTCCAAGATTTTTTGTTTTGTTTTTTTGTTTAAATGAGTCTGAACTTTTGAATGTGGTTTTCAATATTTCATTTATTCTAAAAGGTCCAATTTTGCTATATAATGTTTCTGTTTCAAGAACGATCAGTTTTGAGATGGAGTGTTACCGAATGTGGTATGTGTGATTATGATGGCTCGGGACTAGACATTTGTCTTATAGGCGACAAAAAATCCTCATCCAGAAAATATCTCATTTTTTTCTAACCAGGTAACTTGTTTTCCTAGACGAGGCGGTCCAACGAGGAAACTTTTTTTCCTAGGTCAGGCGGTCCAACCAGGGATCGAAACTTTTTTCCTAGATCAGGTGGTCCAACCAGGGATCGAAACTTCCTTTTTCTAGATCAGGCGGTCCAACCAGGTATCGAAACTTTTTTTCCTAGATCAGCCGGTCCAATCAAGGATCGAAACTTTTTTCCCTAGATCAGGCGGTCCAACCAGGGATCGAAACTTCCTTTTCCTAGATCAGGCGGTCCAACCAGGGATCGAAACTTCCTTTTTCTAGATCAGGCGGTCCAACCAGGTATCGAAACTTTTTTTCCTAGATCAGGCGGTCCAACCAAGGATCGAAACTTTTTTCCCCAGATCAGGCGGTCCAACCAGGGATCGAAACTTTTTTTCCTAGATCAGGCAGTCCAACCAGGGATCCAAACTTTTTTTTTCCTAGATCAGGCGGTGGACATCCCTAGACCGGAGGCGGGGATTTAAATGATCTTACCCTTTCCGCAATAAAGCCCGTGTAGTGTTGGAAACCATAAAACTAAATTAATATGCGAATGCTTAATTGTGGAATGACTACAACCAACCGTTTTCATTTGATAGATGCAATATAATATATTTAATGAGATACCTCTGTAGCGTGCTCGGCTGCCATCGTAATAAGAATTTCGGATTAAGCAGTATTTTGCTTCTAGTAATGGATCTTATTCACGTGATCGCTATTACATTCACGTAGCAGCCATCACAGATTGAATTGAAATGCCTTATGGTAGTACATTTAGATTATATACAGAGAGGTTTAATTTCTCCCAATTGATTGATACATGCTGTCGTTTGTTTGAAATTGAATTTTGGGAAAGAGCAAACGCTAGTAGGTTATTAAAACGATTTAATTGATTTTTCACATCCCATTGAAAGCTTTATAAGTAGAACTAAGAACTTTATTCTCAAATGCTTGTAATCTCCTTTCCTCCCTTAAAGTAAGATTCCATGTTTCGCATCCACATAATATAACTAGTAGAATAACAGTTTTATATATTTTCAGTTTATCGTTTTTTGAAAGGAGTTGGGAAGTCAAGAGTCCCTGTAATACATAAAAGCACGCATTTCCAGAATTGAGCCTATGTTTAATTTCTTTGTGCATCTCATTCCTATTTGTGATTATTGTTCCTATAGGTATTTTAATTCAGCCACTTCCTCAAAATTTCCCTCATTTGTCATTAACTGTCCGTTTCCATTATATAATATATTTCTGTGTAACCATATATTTAGTTTTATTGATATTTACTTCCACTCCCAATTTCTTAGAGCAAGGATGCTCCTTTGCTGGAGTTATTTAAAGAGTGTTAATTTAGTAATGCTTATTTCCTTACAAATATCGAGTACAAATAGGTTTACTCATTACATCAAAGAGACACTTTATAGGCAATTAAGATATTACTTGGCCGATTAATGTATGCCCAGAAGCTCTAATTTGTACTTGAGGTTCTTTCACGAAACTAAAAATGGTCAGACTAGTGATCCATTGCTTAAAATCCTTCCCAGAGGACTTGTTCCCTGTGATAATTTTTTCATTTAATCGAATATCATTAATATTTATAGGATTTGTATTTTTTTATTTCTTCTGAGTTTCTTTTATCTTAAAAATATTTAACTACTTTGCCCGGATTTGAACAGCCTATGCGACCTTCGAGATCAGAGGCAAGAAAGGTAACCACTATATAACTGGGACCTAAAATGTTCGTAATATCATTTAAAACTAATGGCCGTGATTTAACTGAATAAAACGGATAAGATGTAAACTTATGAATAGGCCCTATAACTTCAGGAGAAGTGGCTTTTGGTTCTCAAAATTAGAAATACATTGCATTTAAACAAACGCGGATCTTTATGTAAAAGAGGGCAGTAAATAATCATTTTACGAGAGAGAGAGAGAGCCATTTCCGAAAATACGTGGTTTGACTTTTATGGGGCGTCAAAATATTAAAAGCGCCTTGACATCGAAGCTGGGTTAGCTGAAAAATGAAACAGTAAAACACTTTGAAACCCCAACAAGGGAATTTAAAGACTTTGAATTTTCGTCCTCAATCTACGTATGATGTACATTTGACGGTGCGAAAATTGGCGCTCATATGTATAGCCTGGTAACATTGAATTTGTGAAGAAGCTCATGGTAGAGTTATGAGTTATCTGGGAAGAAACAAAGGAAATGAACTCAAGTTACATAAGCCTGTATTAATGTGAACATGTATTGAGTTACGTACATCACGCACTTAGAGATAAACGTGGGGAAGTGCGCACAAGGATCTGCGTATTCTCACTAAACCCCACTAGAATGAGGAAAGGTGGTTTCCAACTGGCGTTAGAATAAAGAAAAAATCATGTTTCTCCTTGTTAAGGAAAAATCTCCAACCCTAGGAACCGAGCCTACTCTTTCACCTCCAACTGAGTTGCTGAAGAGCGTCGTTTAATAAGGCACTGATCTATCCATGTTATTTTGCTACAAGATAGAAATTTACTTTGACTATTTAACTAATGCCCCAAATGGTAATCAATGACCACTCACGTTTCAATGAATTTTGTTTCAGAACCAATGACAGTCGTGATTCACTTCGCTCTTTATCGATTTCTCTTTATCAGTCCCTGCTTTTGTGATAAAGAATGCTCCTCCTTTTTAATGTTCTGAACAGCTCGGAGAATTATTTTTCTCCAACAAATACACTGCTCAAAACAATTAGAGGAACACTTGTAATAAATTGAATAAGTAATTGTTTTTTAAAGCTGTGATGCTGAAAGTTGGACAATAAGTAAATTGAATTATTAATTTTATTATTGGATAGAAATTTTAAAGATCCATGGCCTAAATACAGAGAAATTACCTCAAATAACAAATATAGAGAAATTTTTTATTTTGGAAGGCACTGGCCACTTCTAATTGGTAAGCTACCTGATGTTGCTATATTGACGAATGTTGATTATTGCCTTGTTTATTGAAGTCTCTGACAAAATGAGGCATTTAAATGAGTTTGAAGTGTATCATGCTCTACATCTTTTACGACAAGGTCAGTCTCTGCGACAAGTTGCTAGAGAGCTTGGGGTTTCTCCTTCCGTGGTGTCCAGGTTACCCAACAGGTACAGAGAGACAGGTCAGTATTGTAGAAGACTTGGCCAGGGCCGTAAATTTAAAACAAGCCCCCAGGATGACAGATACGTTGTTCTTTCTGCTCTTCGACAGCGTACAAAAACTGCAAAAGACCTGCAGAATGACCTTCATATGGCTTCCGGAATCCGGGTTTCAGACCAAACCATAAGGAACAGATTAAGGAAAGAGAATATTCGTCCAAAAAGGCCCGTTAAAAAAACCACGCTTAACAAATGGGCATAAGGCAGCAAGACGTACGTATGCTGAAAACCATGGTGATTGGAACCTGAACCCGTGGGAGTCTGGTCTCTTCTCGGACGAATCCAGGTATCGTCTTACACGTTGTGATGGTCGATTGAGGGTGTGGGGACGGCCAGGAGAAAGATTTTCTGCAGAGGCTGTACAGGAAATTGATAGATTCGGAGGAGGTTCCATAATGGTGTGGGTCGGAGTTATGTACAACAATCGTACGGACCTTGTATTTGTTCCCCAGCGACTGAACGCTGTCCGGTATATCGAGCACATTCTGGAAGAGCATGTAGTACCTGCTGTCATTGGAGTAGGCCCTGGATTTCTGTTTTTGCAGGATAATGCCAGGGCACATTCTGCGGCTGTCACCAGGGATTTCCTGAGGAGGAATGAAATTGAGGTAATGGAGTGGCCAGCGATCAGCCCAGACCTCAACACTATTGAACACTTGAGGGATTTTCTAGACAGGAAGGTCAGGAACCGACATCCAGCTCCACATACTCTGCAGCAAATTGGAGATGCTCTGAAGGAGGAATGGGAGAATATCCCGCAAGAGGAAATCCAGAATCTTATTGGGAGCATGCCACGAAGGTGCCAAACTGTCATCGAATATCGTGGAGGCCATACACGATACTAACTCTATATAACGAGTGTTTAACTTTGAAAAATAAGCACAAGATTCAATTGCTTACAAAGCGGAATTATTTGAAAAGTTAATTGTCAGCGTTATTCATTTGTTTTTACTGACATGAGCAATAAATAAATAAATAAATAACCACAAATAATGCACTTTATTAAGTTCATGTTTATACCTTTATCCAATGAAAAAATATTTGCATATTTCATAGTGTTCCTCTAATTGTTTTGAGCAGTGTACATTGGATATAGCACATAATGAACACATTCCTTGATTTTACTGAATTGTTTACTAAAAAAAATAAATGAATGTCCTATAATGTTGATTATAATATAGAGTTTGGTGTGTTTTCATTATTTCTCCACTAGGGTGCACTCTTACAATATTGCGATTCTATTTGGCAATAAATAATATGATTAAGTTGCAGTGAATATACATAACCTCACATTTCTAATTTGTTTTCAAACATCGCCGTTTACATTAAATATATAAATATTTTTAAATAGCGACAACTATATTTAAATAATGACTTTTGAGTAAACAATTTAATTTTATTCGTTAAATAGTCCTAACAAATGTCACTCTTGATTTCCAAATATTCTAGATAAATATTGGAAACCACTCATAGCATTACTTATGAATGTAAGTTTTCGACAGGTTCCGCTTAATCACTTAGGACGGTTGTGTAGCTGCTTTAAAAGAGAATTACTCATATCCAATTAAGAAAACTGAAATTATGATTGAGAAATTTCATCACGTAAAACGCGTTATTGCGTATATCGTATTAACTGCTAATCAAACGGCTAATGTTCCTAAACAAATTAAATTTATATTTGTTTGAGTACAAAGTATAAGTGGTGCCTGGTAGTTAGTGACAACAATCACTTCCGTTGACCCTGGTCTTTGGGAGCTCACGTTCAAGTATTTACTTATTTCATTTAGGTCTGTAAATTTTTAACATGTGATGAGAACATTTGTTCTCTGGTGTATTTGTTATAAACCTGCTTGTTACACATTTCTCTTTTTCAAATGATAGCCTCCACTTATTCAATACAAGTGTATGTAAATAATTTAACGGCATCATAACTAAAGGCTCTTAAAATGATCCTCATCGATACAAAACCATGTGATCTGCTCGCTTTTCGTTGGTTATGGACACCGACGTACGATGTAGAAGCAGTACGTACGCGAAAAAGTAGTTCCCTTCATTAATTTAAAAATATGTCCTCTGAATTTACTAGTTATTCTTCGTCAATGAAAATAATAACATTCAAAACATGGAAAATTTCTAAAATATACCTGATCAATAATTACAACTTAAAATAGTTTATTACATATGGATGATGCAATGAAGTCGTGCTTCAGTGGATTGTGATGCAAGAAAATGGCTGAAGGTGTCGAGTTTCTGTTGCTGTGTTACCTCTAAATTTTTAAAACACAAGTCTGGTAAACCTTTGACTAATGATAAAAAAACAGTTATTTTAAATGTATTTCACGAGTTCAGTGAAAAATCACACCAGCTTTCTTGTAATCTATCCCATTCAACGACCACATGTCTTATGTACTTCACTCGTGATCCCTGTCAAAGTGACAGTAATTGTGGTGTGAATGGCGGAAGGATACAACTGGTGTTTGTTTATGTTAGGATCACTCAAAGAACGGGTAAGGTATAGGCCTATACAGTTTTGTCCTTTACGATCTACTGCTGTATATGTTCAGTCACATTTATAAAAAATATGTCTCTGAAGTTTCTAAAGTAACGCGAGGCGTAAGTAATATTGATGATTAATGACGTAGCCCATTGTTGAGCCATAGTCTCACCTTTATCAGGAGTTTATAGATAAAGTTCATTTTTAGTTACCTTATTTGTCCGAAGATGGCATGAGTGGCATGCGGTCAACACACCCACCCAATGAGACATCTAGCAGGCAACTAACGTATTACTAGGATGTTTGAGATTGGTCGATAAATTTTGCTTAGAGGACTCTTTGTTCAGGCTTAAGGATCTTTTACGAGCCTGAAAATCAGACCCGGGACCCACGGCTTAAAGTTGGATTGTAAATTAAAAAGTTCAAATAAAAATTACAAATTAATTTGGAACAAATTAATAGACAATATTCAACATATCGGGTCATGAACGTCTAGTTTTTCTTTTCTTTCATATTTTGTACTTTGAAAATGCGATAATTTTAACATTTTTTTATTATCGATTTAAATTGCATTTGTAATGAAATTCCAAAATTTTATAATCTTCTGTAGAGAAGATAAAACTTGGAATTTCAGGACATGGGTGCTCATTTGTCTGAGAAGAACGAACTCGTTTTTTTATTTCAAAATTTCTTTCAAATTCCACACTTAACACGTCAAATTTATAAGTAAAATATGTCGTTCATTAAGGTAAATTTAACCCTAATTCTTATATTAAATGTAGCAAATTATAGTAGCGCCTATTTACAAAATTAACTAATATAGAGTCGGCCGCGGTGGACTAGTAGTTATGCTCCTTGCCTCTGGTCCCAAGGGTCGAGGGTTCAAACCCGGCCGGGGTCGATGGACAGAAAAATACAAGGAGCAATACAATCCAAATAATAAACAAAATTGCATCTACCAAAATTTAGTATCCAAGCAATAGCCATTAATAAAGCTCCTCCGGGAGGGACTTTAAGCCGTGGGTGCCGAGTCTGAAAATTTTCAGGCTCGTAAAAAATCCTTAAGCCTGAATGAAAAGGCCTCTAACCAAAATTTACCGAATTTTCCCGTCCTAGTACTACCTTGGTTTCCTAGATGTCAGTGTGAGGCGGAACGATGACCACGTACCTACCACTCAAAATGACATCTATACGAAAAACAAGTGTAACTAAATTAGTATGGTTAAAATTCTTCCCTGTAGGGGGAGAGCGCCTAAATCTCTGTAAAGGGAAAACATAGGCTTACAATACAATACAATACAAACTAATATAGATCTACAAACCCTAACCCTAGTATAATTTATACTTAAATTCATAATAATAAGTTTTCTCTTAATAATTTATTTAAGCATTCTTTCTTTATTAAAGCATTGTTTAATGTTTAGCACTGTGGGTGTTAACTTACGAGGAGGAGGCAGCACAATGGAGATAAGAACAAATCCCCTCTTCACATTCTCGTGCTCACGGATAATTAGGGACCGTCCGAATGCAATTAATGTAAAGGGAGATACAAACTTAACTCATCCAGATTCAACCAGACACGAGGTCTTGTAATGGCAAACATTATTCGTTCCAGCCAGGGCTGGAAAATTTTTACGCATGCTTTTTTGTTTTTTTATGTAGCGTTTTATTTAGTCTGTATTATTAATGTCCAAACCACGTATTTTCCTTCCCAACAAATTGTGAACATTTCGCATTCATATTTTCATTTGATAAAAAGTGAATTGCTTTTATTTGAATTCTAAAAGTATCACGAAAGAGTTTGTCGGTCGCCGTGGAGTTGTGAGTAGAGTCCCTACCTTCAACTCAGGCGATAAGAGTTCGATTCCCGGTGGGGTAGAGGATTTTATATCTCCATCTTGGGTCTGGCTGTATGTCATCTCTTTGTGTTGATTTGTCAATAAGGCAAATGGAAATGATTAATAAATGTAAAAGAAAAAAGAAAAACAACGTAAATGTAGGCTTGCATTTTTATCGAACAAATGTGCAGAATTCGTTCGTGCATTACTTCATGTCGCTGGGTATTGCCTATTTTGAAGGGAGGATTTTTTTTATAATCAGTTAGGAGTATTTAAAAAAACTGTATAGTATTTATACGATACAGTTGGCCAGTTTAACTGCTGATACAAAATTTTGTTAAATGATTGGAATGTGCATTATAAAATTAAAAGTATTGTCCAAAGTACGTGATTAAAAATTATAATTCATTTTAATGAGTTTTCACCACAAATCAAGGGAATAGGAAGAGTACTAGTTATAGATACAGCCGTATCCTCTGTTACCGTGACATGCCAAGATGTACAAACTGTCCCTGAGGAGCCAGTCGACACCTTCAGTCGGAAGAGACTTCGTGGCAGGTTTCATTGTAAGAAATAGGCTCCTAGCTGTATGGTCAAACAACTAAAGGATCAGGAGCATAACTTTCGGATATTTGCGTTATTTGGGATAACACAGCGTTTTTCAGTTTGAAAGTTTGGTACAATGGAAGTGTTTCAGTGGGACTTGTTTTTACACGCTTTATATTAGCTTGACCTGTATCTATCTATCTATCTATCTATCTATCTATCTATCTATGTAACGGAATATTTCAACGCGATTTTCACCCACTTAAAATCATTGGGTCGACTTGAAACTTTGTATACTTGTAGAGGACCCGTGACAATACAATAATTTCATATTTATTTTCTAAAATCCTGGCCATAATCATCAGAAAAACAAAAAAAGTGTTTTTGTATCAATGTAACGGAATATTTCAACGCGATTTTCATCCACTTAGAAACATTGGATCGACTTGAAACTTTGTATACTTGTAGAGGACCCGTGACAATACAATAATTTCATATTAATTTTTTAAAATCCTGGGCATAATCATCAGAAAATCAAATAAATAATAGTTTTAAAAAACTAAAAGAACACGCTTTATTAGAAAACTAAAAAGTGAAAAATAATTTTAATTTCCAATACGCTTGGGATAAAATAAAGTGGTCAACAAAAAAATCATCTCCAACACATATAGAATAAAATTAGTTATCAACAAAAAGAAAATAATTTTACCATCAAAAGCGTGGGGTGCTCTATATCAATTAATATATTTGATAATAAACAGATATTGGTAAAAGTAAGCTCTCTAAGAAGAAAATGTAAAAATCATAAAAATCACCCCACGCTTTTGATGGTAAAATTATTTTCTTTTTGTTGATAACTAATTTTATTCTATATGTGTTGGAGATGATTTTTTTGTTGACCACTTTATTTTATCCCAAGCGTATTGGAAATTAAAATTATTTTTCACTTTTTAGTTTTCTAATAAAGCGTGTTCTTTTAGTTTTTTAAAACTATTATTTATTACACGCTTTATATTAGCTTGACCTGTATCCATCTATCTATCTATGTAACGGAATTTTTCAACGCGATTTTCACCCACTTGAAATCATTCGATTGACTTGAAACTTTGTATACTTATAAAGGACCCGTGACAATACAATAATTTCATATTTATTTTCTAAAATCCTGGCCAGAATCGTCAGAAAATCAAAAAAAGTGTCTTTGTATTTATGTTACGGAATCTTTGAACACGATTTTCACCCACTTAGAAACATAGGATAGACTTGAAACTTTGTATACTTGTTAGAGACCCGTGACAATACAATAATTTCATATTCATTTTCTAAAATCCTGGCCAGAATCATCATAAAATCAAAAAAATCGTCTTTGTATTTATGTAACGGAATCTTTGAACACGATTTTCACCCACTTAGAAACAATGGATCGACTTGAAATTTTGTATAGGCCTACTTGTGAAATTAAAATTATTTTTCATTTTTGAATTCGGTTTTCTAATAAAGCGTGCTGTTTTAGTTTTTTTAAAACTATTATTTTTATAAAGTCATATTGATGCGTAGCTTCCTCTAGAACAGACAGAGCTTCTTCACCAGACATAATTTGTCTTTAATCCAATCACTTATTTAAGCCCTCCTCTATTTTCGAGAATGTTTCGTGGACAGTGTCGTTTTCTTCGGACTGTCTTTCGGATCTTAAGCTAATTTGTATGGCGTAAGTTAAAACGGAAATTGATCTGAAACATCTCAAGTCTTTTGTTTTCGTAATTTTTTGCTCTCAGAATTTGATTCAAATGACGTCTCCGGGCGATCAACACATGTATTGTACGAATTTAAATTGAAGCACCATTTTTTTTTCTCCCAAATTTTAAACGTATTCTTTATAGCGACCACCGAGGCTTTTACTATGAAACATACCTAAAACAATGTGTTTAAAGTCATTAAAAGTTTGAGTACTGCAATTGATCCGTTTCTTGACACTTTTTCGTTTAATATATGAAATGTTGCGTCGATATCTTGGCTTTCAGATCTTCTCATTACACAAACCAGTTCCTGATGAGAATCGAGTTTGAGCTCGTGTCTGTTATAAACAAAGATGTTGAAGCCTTAAAACTTGATTGATTTTTATTCTTGGTTAACCATATTTACATATTTATAAAACTTCGTTTTAACGAAGGAAGTAGTAAAAGTAGCCAGGTCATGTTTTATAATTTTGAATCACTATTGATTAAGATCATCATCATCATCATCCGGTATCATCACGGCTGCCGTCTTCCGGAAACCAAACTCCATTCCTCTCTCCATCCATTGATCTTCCTCCAGTTCTCTGATAATCATAGCCGTTTGCACACCTTCTATCCAGGCTTAGGAATCTAAATCTCATTCGGACATATTTAAAAGGACACGTGTTTCAAGAAATATATTTATACAATTCTAAAGGGTTACATATTTCTTTATCACACCTGAAATATCGGTACATACCTGAAGTTGTAGGTTCCATAGCTATCTATTGAAGCACTAATGCTCAGACAAGTCTCGAACATAACAAGGGAATTTCACTAGTAAAGAACACAAATAGGACGTTAGGTGAACTGAACGCAGTAGCGTCACGTGTTAGAGCGTGTTGCTGCACCATGTTTATAGTCACCCAAGAAGTATTACCATCAGCACATTTACATTTTTATGATTTCTGCAGATATATGCGCATCTGCCGCTTTGTGCGGCAAAAAAATATATAGGCCTATATATTTATATATATTTTTTTTCTTTCTTGTAATTTCTAAGATTATTTAACTCGTGCCCAAAATGCTAGTCAATGACCAATCACGTTTCAATGAATTTTATTTTACAATCAATGACAGTCGTGTTTCATCTCGCTCTTTATCAATTTCTCTTTATGAGCTCCTGCTTTTGTGATAAAGAAAGCTCCTACTTTTTATTATTCTGAACAGGTGAGAACATTATTTTTCTCCAACAAATACATTGAATATAGCAAATAATGAACAGATTGTGTGATTTTACTGACTTTTTTTACTGAAACAATAAATTAATAACGTATAATGTTTTTATAATATACAGTTTCATGTGCTTCATTATTTTTCCACTAGGGTGCATTGTTACAATATTGCGATCCTATTTGGCAATAAATAATATAATCTTGTTGCAGTGAATGTACATAACCTCACATGTCTGATTTGTTTTCAAACATCAGTGTTTACATTAAATATAGAAATATTTAAAATACCGGTAACTATATTTAAATAATGACTTTTGAGTAAACAGTTTAATTTTATTCGTTAAAACGTTCTTACAAATGTCACTCTTGATT
>JASPKZ010000419.1:70000-110000 GCA_030220185.1 Diploptera punctata | reverse complement strand
CGCGCGCACACGCACAAAAACGCGCACGCACACATAAAACACGTGCGCACACACACACAAAACACACGCACGCACATACACAAAACACGCGCACCCACAAACACGTGCCCACACACACAAAACACGCGCACGCACAAACACAAAACACGCGCACAAACACAAAACACGCGCACGAACACATACCGAAACACGCTCACGCACACACACTTAAGACACACGCACACACACACACACACACAAAACACACTCACACACAATACCACACATACACACAAAACACACACACAAAACGCACATAAAACGCACATAAAACACACACACACACACACAAAAACACGCACACACACAAAACACAGACACACAAACACACACACAACGCACACACACCAGACATACACATATGAAAAGAAAAATAATCACCTGAACCGAGACCTCTAACTTTTTACGTTAGTGCCAACTTGTGCACTCAGGCTCCTAGCGCAAGCGTTCAATTTTCTTTAATTACATACAATTGTCTGTCGTAAGAGTCAGCAGGGCATCGCTCGCAATGCCATCTTATGGCTTCTATAAAAGAAAGGCATTTTTAAAGAGAATACTTTTATTTTATAGCACTAACGCTTTTTTATTTCTTTGTTATAGTTAAAATTTGATATTTAGCAGCGAATGCGATGTATGAAATGAAAAGAAAAAATAATAGCCTGAACCGGGATTTGAACCCGAGAACTGTAACTTTGTACGTTAGTGACACCAACTATTTCACGTATGGCCCTAGTGCAGATATTCGTTTTTCTTTCCCTACATACAATTCTCTATCATTAGAGACTACACATTACGCTCTTTTATTTTTCAGTATTTAATTTCTAAGATAGCAAATATATCCATCCATAGTAATTCTGCCCGAAGGCAGGTCCTTCACTGCAATCATAGCATTTTCATGCTATGCTTGCAGCTTTACTAGGGAATTGTAGGTGTGGTAGCTTCCCGTTGCTTTCCACACCGGTGAAGGATGATGATGATGATAATGATAAGGGTGATGATGATGATGGCCATACGATTTCGGGGACCGTTTGGGCCTTAAAGTTTTCCTGACATTTGTCTTACAGGTGAGGAAAAACCCCGATAAAAGCCTCACCCAGAAAAACTGCCCCGACCGGGGATCGAACCCGGGCCCGCTGCGTGACAAGGCAGCACGCTACCTCGAGACCACAGCGGTGGACAGCAAATATATAATTTATTCTTAAAAGAATGGTAAATATTAATTATTAAGAACAATATACATACAAATCATTTTATTAGGCTATATATGTATATGCGCGTGTGCGTGCGTGCATTCGTGGTGTGCGCATGTGCGTGCGTGTCATTTTATTACATCTGACTTCCGATGAAAGTCATGTAGCTCTCTGTTACGTAATCTTCTCCAATCACCTGTCTGTTCATCTCTCTTTTGTCCAAAAAAATATACCTAAGAAATTTATTCTCTAACACTCGTGATATTTTCTCTTTGAAAGTAACAGTCACGTATATAACATTACTGGGATAATAATAATTTATGTGTTTGAGGTTCAGCGTTTTTTTAAAATAAGTTGTGTTGACAGGTGTCCCCGTAATACATCACCTACATAAATTCTAATAAAGAAAGAAAACACAGAAATTACGTTAGAGATATGTTATATATCCATCCATCCATATTAATTCTGCCCGAGGGCAGGTCTTTCACTGCAATCATAGCATTCATACTATGATTTGCAGTTTTACTGGGGAATTGTAGGTGTGGTAGCTTCCCGTTGCTTTCCACACCGGTGAGGGATGATGATGATGATGGTAAAGATGATGATGATGCCATATGATTTTGGGGACCGTTTGGGCCTTAAAGTTTTCCTGACATTTGTCTTACAGGTGAGAAAAACCTCACCTAGAAAAACTGCCCCGACCGAGGATCGAACCCGGGCCCGCTGCGTGACAAGGCAGCATGCTACCTCGAGACCACAGCTGTGGACCATGTTATATATAGGCCTATTTATTATTTTTCGATATTTATAGGCTAAATTCTATTTCACCTTAAGACGTATTAGGGTTATAGTTTGTGACAAAATTTAATTACTTTATATACTTTGATCTAAACCTAACATTTCTATTAATCTTATCTAAGAAGACTCCTTTGTGTAAAGTTTTGGGCCTAACCAACAACCTTCTACAATATGTAGCCATCACAGTTTTTCGTGAGAAGCTTAAGCATTCATCTTCATGGAACATCTCATTGATTGTGCATTATATCAATTGCTGTCATTTTTTATTATTTTTACATGCATTTATTTCATTTCTCTATATTCTCATTCTAACAGTATGATTTGTCTTCCGACAGCCTCCATTGGGAGGAAAATATGTCTTCAAAAATCCAGAAAATGCCTGAAAATTGAAACATAAGTTGGGGATTCTCCGCTTTAATTTACCTGATATATTTTCAAAGTCTTATAGGAAACTGCGCATGCGCCAGAGTTTATAGAGCCAGTGATAACCCACCATAGAACGGCATATCAGTTATTATCGTTGTTTCGATTATTATAGTTTCTTTTGTTTATGTATTTAGACACATTTAAAATGAAATGAACCTAAAAGCTAACAAACTAACTCACACTTAACCTAATTCAATTACTCTAACTTAGGGTGGATCCCATGAAACATCCTTTTTTCACTCCATAATAATCGCAACTATCGATAACCCACTGGTTCCAACTACATAATATACTCTCTGGAGAAAATAGCAACTCACCATCACAATATGTGTATTTGAATAAATAATTAAAAATTCTAAATTAAAGTTATTAAAATTGTTTGAAAAAATTCAAAATATTTAAAAATGTTAGTAAATACATAAGAATACTTATAATTCACAAGAGACTAAAAAATCAAGGGTAGATTATTCTAAAGAAGAGCTCATAAGTTGATATAAAAATAACGTAAAAGTTGTCATTATCGTTGGATAACATCTATGATAATTTGTGGAACAAATTATATGTAACATTTGAGAAGAATGCAAACAGAACAAATGGAGGTTCCCGATGCATACCTAACCCAAAATGTCCTATCCACTTATATAATCTAACCTACATAACCTATCTAATCCGTCCTACCAAACGTAACTAAATAAACATTTTGATCATTATCTCTTTCTGAAACTTGAATAATCATGTAGTAATTTTCGATAACTATACAGATAAAATTCGTAACCAGTGTTCTGTTGTAACATTCATACATGTTCAATCTCGCTAGAATAGCTTTCACGTACCTTTCTTAATAATAATTGTTCCTTTAAAATAGTTGTGAGAGGTTGAACATCTGTAATATGAAACAATAAATTAAAACAACATTATACAGTAGTTTTATGAAGATGTACACATTTTGTTATGTCAAGAACATAACCATATTGTGGTCTGCAATACAAAACCAGAAAATAAACAGAGCAACTTGTGTATCATAACACAGTTTTCCTTTGCCTTAAAATTCAATATAGACTGTTAAACGAATTCAATAATTGCACCTAAACTACCTAATTTTCTAGAATAGGCCCAACCACTGATTTTGTATCTACAATATTAGTTTAACCCTTGAACTAAGAACGTAAACTATAACATAAATTGGTTTAATTTTTCATATTTTAATAAAACAAAAAAAAAATTGGAGCTAGTAGAAATTACTGAAATATGTGTCAAATTACAGAGAAATAAAAAGTACAGTTCTCACTATAGTCTGACACATTTAAATAACTCACAAAATATTTATTAAAGTTTCGCCAGTGTACGGTACTTCATTACTTGATCTGTTGAGTTACTTGTTGACATATCTGGCTTGAATTGCACATATTATTAACAACTCATTTTAAAAGTGTTTACACTTACTTAGTTTATAAAGATAGAATGATCCTGAGGTTTTGCTAAACCGTGGACTATTACTTTAATGCAGGGGAGGGGATTGCGAGCGTTTGAGAATAAAGTCCTTAGGAAGATCAAAGTGAGACGAACAGACGGGCGAATAACAGTGAGCCACATGATCCTTATAGGATACCAGATAGAATAAGAACAGTTAAGTACCGTAAGACTTCTATAGGCACGAATGGATACTGAAAGAGGAAATGGAAGCTTCTTTTAGGAAAATCAGAGACAGAGAGCTCCCAGTTGGCAGACCACGAATGAGGTGGAGGAATATTAACCGTGATCTGAGGGATGTACAGTGGAAGATTGGAAAACATTAGCTCATGATAGGGATGTATGGAGAGCTTTATGTTCGCGCGGCCATGAAACTTCGGGTTCGTTAGTGCGAGTGAGTTAGTTAGTTATAATTTATCTTATCTAACAAATAAAAGTGTGTAATGTGCACTTTAATTTACGATACAATGCAATTTACGTTTTGTGAAAAAAATATTGTGGATCAAAATTCTGTTTGTCAAATTTTACTGTTGTTTGAATTAAAATATTTACCATAAATCATTTTAATAGTTGAATGCTTTATATGACAGTAATTTTAATTTTGAAAAAAAAAATATTTGTTAGCAAGTTGTTAAATGGGTGGAGATAATTCTTAATACTTATTGTCACTATTACTAATGCAAGTAAGAAACCGTGTAATGCTTTTTCCACTCGCTGTATTATGTTGCTCTGTGTTCACCAGTGAAGATTTAACTTACCTCCCTGTTTACTTCGATAAGATGACGGACTGGAAATATATCAACCAACTTTCACAAATATTGGTATCATCCTTTGAATCACTTGTACACAAATATTCATGTACTTTCTTTGCGCCTATTTTTACACGCTTTATATTAGATTGACTACATGGCCATTGACTGTAATAATACCTATTATTATGTATTAGATTGACCTCTATCTATCTATGTAACGGAATATTTCAACACGATTTTGACCCACTTAAAAACATTGGATCGACTTGAAACTTTGTATACTTGTAAAGGACCAATGACAATACAATAATTTCATAACTTGTTTCTAAAATTCTGGCCAGGATCATCAGGACATCAAGAAAATAAAGACCGGTATAATAGGTTGCGGACGTATCAACTTTTTAGTCCATCGTTGTAAGGAATTAATGTTATATCCTCTGGTAGCTCAGTTGGTAGAGCGGTGGACTGTAGTGGTATGTAATTTCAGTAATCCATAGGTCGCTGGTTCAAATCCGGCCCGGAGGATTTTTTTTTAGAGTATTACTTTTAGCTCATACTACAATAGTATCGAATTTAAAGATATTTACATTTTTATCTTATTCTGTAAAATATTAATGACAATTTTGTAAACTTACCACATTGTAATTTATTAAAAAAATATGAGGATACGATTAACTGTAACTATTTATCTACATTAAAATATTCAAAAATATTATAATAATGTTAGATAATGATAATAATTAAAAAAATAAATATATTTCTGCGTAGACACTAAAAATATCGTAAGCAATTAAATTTTCATGGGATTCCGGTTTATGACAATAATTAAACTAAATAATAAAAAATAAATAATAGTTTAAAAAACTTAAACAATACGCTTTATTGGGAAACCGAAGTAAAAAATGAAAAATAATTTTAATTTCCAACGAGCTTGGGATAAAATTAAAGTGGTCAACAAAAAAATCATCTCCAACACATCTAGAATAAAACTAGGGTTATCTACAAAAAAAAATACCATCAAAAGCGTGGGGTGCTCTATATCACTTAATATATTTGATAATAAACAGATATTGGTAAAAGTAAAGTCTCTAAGAAGAAAACGTAAAAAACCATAAAAAGCACCCGACGCTTTTGATAGTAAAATTATATTTTTTTGTAGATAAGTCTAGTTTTATTCTATATTTGTTGGAGATGATTTTTTTGTTGACCACTTCAATTTTATCCCAAGCGCGTTGGAAATTAAAATTATTTTTCGTTTTTTAGTTCGGTTTTCTAATAAAGCGCGTTGTTTTAATTTTTTAACTATTATTTATATGTGACTAGCTAATACCCGGCGTGCACTGCTACTCCGAAATAAACGTTTATTAGTGTTTTTACCACCAGTCGTAGCCGTGCGATCTTATACTTGTCCGGGAATCTGCTTACCCCGATCTTCTTGGCATCAATGAAAGACAAAAATGGTTATTATGAGTTATCCGTAGAAAATAAACATATGCTGTTGCGGATTTTTTTGTAGAGTTTCTTGAGATGTTCAATTCTGTGTACATTAATTTGATGTATTTATTATGGTTTAGGCAGCGTAAGCCATTTAAGCGTCAAAAAAGGGACTTTATTTCACGTTTTTCACTATAGAGGGTGATTTTTAGGGGTGAAGGGTTGAGTATTACAACTCTCTTAAAGCCTATGTTCATCCCTGGAATCTTCTGAACATTTTGCAAAGAGCCCCATGTTAATCGAATGAACGGTATGGCAAAGCACGCTTGCCCGGGAATCTACTTATCCCAATCTTCTTGGTATCATTGAAAGACAAAAATGGTTATTGTGAGTTATCTGTCAAAGATAAACATATGCTGTCGGGGACTTTTGTGTAGAGTTTTGTGAGATATTCAATTCTTTGTGCAATGATTTGGAATATTTATTATGTTTTAGGCAGCGTAAGCTATTTAAGCGTCAAAATAGGAACTTTATTTCACTTTCTTACTACAAAGGGTGATTTTTAGGGGTGTAGGACTTGAATATCACAACTCTCTTATAGCCTATGTTCATCCCGGGAATCTCCTGAACATTCTGCAAGAAACCCATAAAAATCGGATCAACGGTATATTCGCGCATGGAATACAAACAAACAAACAAACCAACAAACAAACATTGATTTTTGTATATTAGATATAAAGAACTTGTGTCTCATAGGAATAAACAAACCTATCACAAATAGAATGTGAATGGATACAGCGATCCATTACCTGATATAAATGAATATAATATTAAAATAATATATTATACATAATTATGTGACGATTAAATGGGTGGAAAATTGGTTCTATGAAATTTTGGATCTTCAAAAGTTCTGGACAAAAAAAAAAAATGAATCTGATTTGAAAAAAAAATAAATTACTATTTAAACTCAGATACAGGATTAATAATGTCCTGGACAGTTAATAAGGCTGTAATAACTATAAAGCGGTTTGATATTTCATTCAGACAGTAATTGTCGATCAAGTGAACTATAAACCTAGTAAAATAACGTGCACTGTATAATATCATGTCTGTCGCGGTGGTCTCGGGGTTATGTTCCTTGCTTCTGGTTCTGATGGTCGCGTGTGGATGGAAAAATCCAAAGAAAAAGTCCTCCAGGTGGATTAAAAGTCATGGGAACCGACTCTGAGGATTTTAAGGCTCGTGAAAGAACTACAAATCTGAATAAAAATGCCTCTGTGCAAAATTTAATCGACCTTCATCTACACAAGTAATACCTTAGTTGCCTACTAGATGCCTCATTGAGGCGATGTGCTAACCATGTCACACGTTGACATCTGTTGGTAAATAAGAGTAACTGGTTAAGCAACTGCAGGTAGAGAGCACCCGTGTCCCCACGTGAAACATATTGGTTGTTTACATATAAATATATGCTAATAGTACCCTACAGTAGTTGAGTTTATTATTCCTTTCCTGATTGTAGCTGATAGATTTAACTATTCATATTATATCTATAGGCCAATGTTCTTGTACTGTTGAACAATATTTGTGCATTACGTTGATTTAACAATTTTCACTTTCTATTAACGATACATTCTGCTATTAACTAACAAACACAACTTGTCCCACTCACAATAACATTAGCTCCTACACATTTACTAGAATGACGTCGCATTGTATAGAAATCATTCAAATTTGCTTAATTTGTTTAGTCAGTTTAACCTGTCACTTTACATGTCACACGCCATCTGTCTAAACTATGGACCACACAAGGCACTCCCTCAATTAGCCGAATGTCGGGGTCTCCTGCGAGACAACACGATATTCACATTAAACATGCCGGATATTATATGATGATTATGATGCCTAGAGTGATGTTCGGGAGTTATTTTCGTCCTAAAGTTTCCTGACTTATGTTTTACTGGTGAGAAAAACCATTACTCAGGGATCGAACCCCGGGCCCGCTGCTTACAAACTTCTTTTCATTCCGTCATTATTTATACTTGCTTTAACATGACAATTAACATGGAAAATATGGATATGATTCAAAAGTGTATGTAATCACTTTTAGTTTTTATATAAGTTTTAACGATGTTATGAAATTAATTTAGTAGTGAATGTATCGTGAAAATTATATTATATCCTTTCATTTACCTCCATCATCATTATCTCTCCTACCTGGAGCAATCAAATTTCTGCATTTAGCTCTATCATCTGCCAACCTCTTCACTTCCAACCAAGTTTTTCCCATTTCACATATTTCTCCTTCAACATTCCTCTTTCTAATCATTTTTGGTCTTCCTCTCCTCCTTCAATCTTGAGGATTCCAGTCCAGTGCACATCTTTGTATTGCAGTTTAAGGTTTACGCAGTGTATGTCCAATCCAACATCATTTTCTTTCCATTATTTGTTTTTCAATTGGCGTTCGATCAGTTTTGCGCCACAGTTGTTGGTTTGAGATTATATGAAACCACCTCACATTTAAACACCAGGAATGTGAACTCGGTAACTCGTAACAATTATCATAAGTAATGCCACGAGTGATTTCCAAATTATCGATAAATTTATCTAGAGAATTTGGAAATCAAGAGTGGCATTTGTTAGGACTATTTAACGAATAAAATTAAGCTGTTTACTCACAAATCATTATTTAACTATAGTTATTTTAAAATATTTATATATTTAATGTAAACGGCGATGTTTGAAAACAAATGAGAAACGATAGGTACGCTTCTACTGCTTCTTTTGTTTATCACTGCAACCAGATCATACTATTTATTGCCAAAGGAACGCAATATTGTAAGAATGCTCTCTAGTGGAGAAAAAATGAAACACATCAAACTGTATATTAATTCATTTCTGATGTCGTATGATGTAAATATGACAATTATATTTTTCTGGATTATTACCACTCAATGGTATTAATAAGCTGTTAGTTTATGCTGATGATGTAGTACTACTGGCCGATAGCGAGGAGATACTAAAGGCCAACACGCACACACTATTGAGTAACACTAAGAAATTAGGACTAGAAGTAAATATCAGTAAAACTAAATATATGGTCACACGTAGAAATACATTATATAATGGAAATGGACAGCTAATGACAAATGAGGGAAATTTTGAGGAATTGGCTGAATTCAAATACCTAGGAACAATAATCACAAATAGGAATGAGATGCACAAAGAAATTAAACATAGGCTCAATTCTGGAAATGCATGCTATTATGCATTGCAGAGACTTTTGATGTCCCAACTCCTTTCAAAAAACGTTAAGCTGAAAATATATAAAACTATTGTTCTACCTACCAGTAATATTATATGGGTGCGAAACATGGACTCTTACTTTAAGGGAGGAAAGGAGATTACGAGTATTTGAGAATAAAGTTCTTAGGAAAATTTTTGGACCAAAGAGAGATGAACAGACAGGTGAATGGAGAAGACTACATAACAATGAACTACATGGTCTTTATAGGAAGCCAGATATAATAAGAACAGTTAAGTCCCGTAGACTGCGATGGGCAGGACATGTTGCACGTATGGGGAATGAAAGACGTGCATGGAAACTTCTTGTAGGAAAGCCAGAAGGAAAACGCCCAGTTGGTAGACCAAGAATGAGGTGGGAGAACAACATTAACTATGATTTGAGGGAAGTAGATTATACAGGGAATGATTGGAAAACATTAGCTCAGGATAGGGATGTATGGAGAGCTTATGTCCGTGCGGCCATGAACCTACGGGTTCGATAGTGCCAGTGAGTAAGTAAGTAAGTAAGTATTACCTGGGAAAAAAATACATTTAAGAAAGTGCAAACAGTGGTTTCTTTTTTTGGTGGTATAATAAATTGCTACAAATGTTTTTATATTATCTCTCGTATGCGCAAAGTGTTGACATTCATGCACTATATATACAATCTGGTAGCCGTATTTCTTCTGGGCTCAGTCACTGCAAAATAATGGTCAGACCTGTTCAGAATATTAAAAAGGAGGAGCTTTCTTTAATATGGTAAATATTACACTTATAAATATTTCGTGAAGCACGACTCTGATTGGTTGTAAAACAGAAATCATTGAAACGTGATTGGTCATTGACTCCCATTTGGGGCATGAGTTAAATAGTCATCTCATGATATCAGTTTCAATTATGACTTGTGATTTGGGTGTAAGTTCTTGTACATATTTCATTTTTCTTTAATTTGCCCATTTTAGAAATTTATTATCATACATTAGTCGCTGGCCTTTCACCGCTGGGGTCCTGAGATAAAGTCCTAGCTACTCCATGTGGGTTTCGTGGTGGACGAAACTGAGCTTGGGCAGGTTTTTCTCGGGTTTTCTTCCGTTTTCCCCTGCCACAATTTCATTCCACATTTCTCCACACTCATCTCATTCATTTCGTTCATCTGCCCTTGTGATGGTGCGTCAGGCGTGGTCGGCCGGCACCCTTGTCATACACAGACTTCTATGTAGGGGGCTCTTCCCTCGACCCGACCCTGAGTTGGACACGAGTTGAAGATATTTATTTTTACCCATTGATTTAGATAATTTTTTTAACATTTCTGTTGCCTGCATACACGAATTAACTTGGAAGAAGGTTCAGATGACAGTGGTTAACGTACATAGTCCAGGTTCTCGACAGAATTGACTGGAGTTTTCCGCTTGAATCAAGAAAGTAAACTCCTTGTTAGTACAGTGTGTGCTAATAGTTAGTACCATTTTAATACAACTGTTATATATGTAATCATATTTCACTTAGTAACAGGAATAAAATTAGAAGTAACAATCGATGATTCAGATATTTTTCCGCCTAGAGAATTAGGATGGCCCTGTCATTCGGATCCATTTACTCGACAAAGCAGGCAGCACGATTTGCTGTTATGACCACAAATATAAGGAGTTCCTCATTTCCTGTCTTGTAAATTTCAGCCAACTTCATAGTGTCATTTGATAAATTTACCTTTCATGTACATTTTTAACAAAATATTTTCGTTCTGTAAAGCATAAAATAGAAATTAATATTTTAAAATATTCTAAAGAAATCTGTTATTAATTAGAAATACAGAAAAATAGAGAACCTTGGTATAAAATTCAATTTATAAAAATTATGATTCCAAAATATTATGTAAATGAGTATAAACTTAGTATTTAAACAAGAGTTTGAAATCATTAACACTTGCAGTGCAGATTATATATGTATCTATCTAACCATTGCTCAAGAAAACACAACATTAAACAAAATAACAAACATGTTTTTTATACTCAATTGAAAATATCTTGAAGGAAGAAACAATATGTCCCCCGCCGTAGCCGAATGGTTAAGGTAGGAAGCCTTGGCGCAGAGCTACGGGACTTGCGCTGGTTCGAGTCTCCATGGGGGAAGAAATTTTCTCATGGTATTTCGGCCAGTATGGGACCGGTGCCCACCCAGCATCGTGATGCATTTGGGTAGCTACAATAAGTAGCGGCTCCAGGTTGAGAAAATCAGCTATAACGGCTGGGGGACTCGACATGCTGACAACATGTCACCCCTACACTGGCTGATTATCATCTACCTCTGTGATTGACACACGTGGATATGAGGCCAGCAGCCGGATGGTAGGCTAAGGGCCTTGTAGGCCTGTCGCGCCAGGAGTAAGAAACAATATTACACAGGAACTAATTTCTGAGTATAGCTGCCATTTTATATATTTTTGTCACTAGACATCAATTTACTCTGAATAGATTTTATAGATTTTTTAACACAAATGCAGTACACCACATTCATCTTCACGTTGTTAATTAATTTAATACATGACACGTCTGCTATAATTGTGATACTTCAAAATGTAATATAGATATGTAAATAAAAAAATCACTCCATATAACTAGATATTGATTGGCATTAATAAATCAAAATGAGAGGTTTTGTAGAAATGCAATTTAGAAATGCAAATAAAAAAGTCATCACCCACATAAAAAGATATTGTTTGGCGTAAAATTGGATGAAGTTGTAGCTAAGGTACATTCCCATCTTTGTATTAACAAAAGTATCATAACGGTTCGTCCAAAAGAGTCTTGCGGAGAAGTAAAAATGTACAGGATATTTGTCTGCACAGAATATTGA
The DNA here is from genome assembly GCA_030220185.1 of Diploptera punctata. Taxonomy (NCBI): domain Eukaryota; kingdom Metazoa; phylum Arthropoda; class Insecta; order Blattodea; family Blaberidae; genus Diploptera; species Diploptera punctata. The sequence goes on along the minus strand of JASPKZ010000419.1, from coordinate 97,750 downwards.
TTTAAAATAATGCACCAATTAACTTACACCAGATATTTAAAGTAAATTTAAATTACATTGTAAATATCCATTTTATATTAATAGGAATATTACCTAGATGTTTCCAAGGAACCTGAGGTCAACACACCCATTCACTCTTCGTTCACATCTGAAATATAATTACATATTATAAGAATACTGCATTTTATGATATTGGAATATTAATAACAATAAAAAATAATAATGATAATAACAATAATAAAATCACACAAAAATTAAATATTTATAACAATTTTAAAATGTAGACTAAACAAAGTACAATGGTCTAATAATGTTTATTTCAACAAAACATGTAATTATAGTAGGAGTTTTTATAAGAATGGTACTTACGTTCACAAAGTTGTTCAGTAACAACGTCCATTTATAAGCCGCAGCGAGTCGCGTGGTCCTAGGTTGCAAGACAGAAACTAAGATGGTTAGATCAAATTGAGGAAGACTTATGATAAGTGAAGGTGAAAAGATGGAAACAGAAAGCTAGTAATAGGTTGGAAGACGGAAACTAAGATGGTTAGATAAGGTTTAGAAGGACATAAGACAAGTGAAGGTGGAAAAAAGGAAACAGAAAGATAGTGGTAGAGTTTAGGTTGGAGATGAAACTAAGATGGTTAGATAAGGTTTCGAAATATTTAAGACAAGTGAAGGTGGAAAAATGGAAACACAAAGCTAGTAATAGGGCAATAGGTTGGAAGGGGGAATCTAAGGTAGTTGGATAATATTGAGGAGTATTTAAGATAACTGAAATGAAAATATAGTAACAGGAAGCTAGTAATAGGGTAAAAGGTTGGAGACGGAAACTAAGATGGTTAGATAAGGTTTAGAAAGACGTAAGACAAGTGAAGGTGGAAAAATGGTAACAGAAAGATAGTAATAGAGTTATAGGTTGGAGACGGAAACTAAGATGGTGAGATAAGGTTTACAAAGATGTAAGACAAGTGAAGGTGGAAAAATGGAAACAGAAAGCTAGTAGTAGGATAATAAGTTGGAAGAAAGCTGGTAGTAGGGTAATAGGTTGGAGACGGAAACTAAGATGGTTAGATAAGGTTTAGAAAGATTTAAGACAAGTGAAGGTGGAAAAATGGAAACAGAAAGCTAGTAGTAGAGTAATAGGTTGGAGACGGAAACTAAGATGGTTAGATAAACAGAAAGCTAGTAGTAGAGTAATAGGTTGGAGACAGAAACTAAGATGGTAAGATAAGGTTTAGAAAGATTTAAGACAAGTGAAGTTGGAGAAATGGAAGCAGAAAGCTAGTAGTAGGGTAATAGGTTGGAGAGAGAAACTAAGATGGTTAGATAAGGTTTAGAAGGATTTAAGACAAGTGAAGGTGGAAAAATGGAAACAGAAAGCTAGTAGTAGAGTAATAGGTTGGAGATGGAAACTAAGATGTGGAGACGGAAACTAAGATGATTAGATAAGGTTTAGAAAGATTTAAGACAAGTGAAGGTGGAAAAATGCAAGCAGAAAGCTAGTAGTAGGGTAATAGGTTGGAGACGGAAACTAAGATGATTAGATAAGGTTTAGAAAGATTTAAGACAAGTGAAGGTGGAAAAATGGAAACAGAAAGCTAGTAGTAGAGTAATAGATTGGAGACGGAAACTAAGATGGTTAGATAAACAGAAAGCTAGTAGTAGAGTAATAGGTTGGAGACGGAAACTAAGATGGTTAGATAAGGTTTAGAAAGATTTAAGACAAGTGAAGGTGGAAAAATGGAAGCAGAAAGCTAGTAGTAGGGTAATAGGTTGGAGACAGAAACTAAGATGGTTAGATAAGGTTTAGAAGGATTTAAGACAAGTGAAGGTGGAAAAATGGAAACAGAAAGCTAGTAGTAGAGTAATAGGTTGGAGACGGAAACTAAGATGTGGAGACGGAAACTAAGATGGTTAGATAAGTTTAGAAGGATTTAAGACAAGTGAAGGTGGAACAATGGAAACAGAACGCTAGTAGTAGAGTAATAGACTGGAGACGGAAACTAAGATGGTTACATAAGGATTAGAAAGATTTAAGACAAGTGAAGGTGGAAAAATTGAAGCAGAAAGCTAGTAGTAGGGTAATAGGTTGGAGATGGAAACTAAGATGGTTAGATAAGGTTTAGAAGGATTTAAGACAAGTGAAGGTGGAAAAAAATGGAAACAGAGAGCTAGTAGTAGAGTAATAGGTTGGAGACGGAAACTAAAATGGTTAGATAAGGTTTAGAAAGATTTAAGACAAGTGAAGGTGGAAAAATGGAAGCAGAAAGCTAGTAGTAGGGTAATAAGTTGGAAGACGAAAACTAAGGTGGATAGATAAGGTTTAGAAAGATTTAGGACAAGTGAAGGTGGAAAAATGGAAACAGAGAGCTAGTAGTAGGGTAATAATTTAGAAGACGGAAACTAAGATGGTTAGAAAAGGTTTAGAAAGATTTAAGACAAGTGAAGGTGGAAAAATGGAAACAGAAAGGTAGTAGTAGAGTAATAAGTTGGAGATGGAAACTAAGATGGTTAGATAAGGTTTAGAAAGATTTAAGACAAGTGAAGGTGGAAAAATGGAAACAGAAAGGTAGTAGTAGAGTAATAGGTTGGAGACGGAAACTAAGATGGTTAGATAAGGTTTAGAAAGATTTAAGGCAAGTGAAGGTGGAAAAATGGAAACAGGAAGGTAGTAGTAGAGTAATAAGTTGGAGATGGAAACTAAGATTGTTAGATAATGTTTGGAAAGATTTTAGACAAGTGAAGGTGGAAAAATGTAAACAGAAAGCTAGTAGTAGAGTAATAGGTTGGAGACGTAAACTAAGATGGTTAGATAGGGTTTAGAAAGATTTAGACAAGTGAAGGGGAAAAATGGAAACAGAAAGCTAGTAGTAGAGTAATAGGTTGGAGACGGAAACTAAGATGGTTAGATAAGGTTTAGAAAGATTTAAGACAAGTGAAGGTTGAAAAATGGAAACAGAAAGCTAGTAGTAGGGTAATAAGTTGGAAGACGAATACTAAGGTGGTTAGATAAGGTTTAGAAAGATTTAAGACAAGTGAAGGTGGAAAAATGGAAACAGAAAGCTAGTAGTAGAGTAATAGGTTGGAGACAGAAACTAAGATGGTTAGATAAGGTTAGAAAGATTTAAGACAAGTGAAGGTGGAAAAATGGAAACAGAAAGCTAGTAGTAGGGTAATAATTGGAAGACGGAAACTAAGGCGGTTAGATAAGGTTTAGAAAGATTTAAGACAAGTTAAGGTGGAAAAATGGAAACAGAAAGCTAGTAGTAGGGTAATAAGTTTGAAGACGAAAACTAAGGTGATTAGATAAGGTTTAGAAAGATTTAAGGCATGTGAAGGTGGAAAAATGGAAACAAAGCTAGTAGTAGAGTAATAGGTTGGAGACGGAAACTAAGATGGTTAGATAAGGTTTAGAAAGATTTAAGACAAGTGAAGGTGAAAAATGGAAACAGAAAGCTAGTAGTAGAGTAATAGGTTGGAGACGGAAACTAAGATGGTTAGATAAGGTATAGAAATATTTAAGACAAGTGAAGGTGGAAAAATGGAAGCAGAAAGCTAGTAGTAGGGTAATAAGTTGGAAGACGAAAACTAAGGTGGATAGATAAGGTTTAGAAAGATTTAAGACAAGTGAAGGTGGAAAAATGGACACAGAGAGCTAGTAGTAGGGTAATAATTTAGAAGACGGAAACTAAGATGGTTAGAAAAGGTTTAGAAAGATTTAAGACAAGTGAAGGTGGAATAATGGAAACAGAAAGGTAGTAGTAGAGTAATAAGTTTGAGATGGAAACTAAGATGGTTAGATAAGGTTTAGAAAGATTTAAGACAAGTAAAGGTGGAAAAATGGAAACAGAAAGCTAGTAGTAGAGTAATAGGTTGGAGACGGAAACTAAGATGGTTAGATAAGGTTTAGAAAGATTTAAGGCAAGTGAAGGTGGAAAAATGGAAACAGAAAGGTAGTAGTAGAGTAATAAGTTGGAGATGGAAACTAAGATGGTTAGATAATGTTTAGAAAGATTTAAGACAAGTGAAGGTGGAAAAATGGAAACAGAAAGCTAGTAGTAGAGTAATAGGTTGGAGACGGAAACTAAGATGGTTAGATAAGGTTTAGAAAGATTTAAGGCAAGTGAAGGTGGAAAAATGGAAACAGAAAGGTAGTAGTAGAGTAATAAGTTGGAGATGGAAACTAAGATGGTTAGATAATGTTTAGAAAGATTTTAGACAAGTGAAGGTGGAAAAATGTAAACAGAAAGCTAGTAGTAGAGTAATAGGTTGGAGACGTAAACTAAGATGGTTAGATAGGGTTTAGAAAGATTTAAGACAAGTGAAGGTGGAAAAATGGAAACAGAAAGCTAGTAGTAGAGTAATAGGTTGGAGACGGAAACTAAGATGGTTAGATAAGGTTTAGAAAGATTTAAGACAAGTGAAGGTTGAAAAATGGAAACAGAAAGCTAGTACTAGGGTAATAAGTTGGAAGACGAATACTAAGGTGGTTAGATAAGGTTTAGAAAGATTTAAGACAAGTGAAGGTGGAAAAATGGAAACAGAAAGCTAGTAGTAGAGTAATAGGTTGGAGACGGAAACTAAGATGGTTAGATAAGGTTAGAAAGATTTAAGACAAGTGAAGGTGGAAAAATGGAAACAGAAAGCTAGTAGTAGGGTAATAAGTTGGAAGACGGAAACTAAGGCGGTTAGATAAGGTTTAGAAAGATTTAAGACAAGTTAAGGTGGAAAAATGGAAACAGAAAGCTAGTAGTAGGGTAATAAGTTTGAAGACGAAAACTAAGGTGATTAGATAAGGTTTAGAAAGATTTAAGGCATGTGAAGGTGGAAAAATGGAAACAAAGCTAGTAGTAGAGTAATAGGTTGGAGACGGAAACTAAGATGGTTAGATAAGGTTTAGAAAGATTTAAGACAAGTGAAGGTGAAAAATGGAAACAGAAAGCTAGTAGTAGAGTAATAGGTTGGAGACGGAAACTAAGATGGTTAGATAAGGTTAAGAAAGATTTAAGACATGTGAAGGTGGAAAAATGGAAGCAGAAAGCTAGTAGTAGGGTAATAAGTTGGAAGACGAAAACTAAGGTGGATAGATAAGGTTTAGAAAGATTTAAGACAAGTGAAGATGGAAAAATGGAAACAGAGAGCTAGTAGTAGGGTAATAATTTAGAAGACGGAAACTAAGATGGTTAGAAAAGGTTTAGAAAGATTTAAGACAAGTGAAGGTGGAAAAATGGAAACAGAAAGGTAGTAGTAGAGTAATAAGTTTGAGATGGAAACTAAGATGGTTAGATAAGGTTTAGAAAGATTTAAGACAAGTAAAGGTGGAAAAATGGAAACAGAAAGCTAGTAGTAGAGTAATAGGTTGGAGACGGAAACTAAGATGGTTAGATAAGGTTTAGAAAGATTTAAGGCAAGTGAAGGTGGAAAAATGGAAACAGAAAGGTAGTAGTAGAGTAATAAGTTGGAGATGGATACTAAGATGGTTAGATAATGTTTAGAAAGATTTAAGACAAGTGAAGGTGGAAAAATGGAAACAGAAAGCTAGTAGTAGAGTAATAGGTTGGAGACGGAAACTAAGATGGTTAGACAAGGTTTAGAAAGATTTAAGACAAGTGAAGGTGGAAAAATGGAAACAGAAAGCTAGTAGTAGAGTAATAGGTTGGAGACGGAAACTAAGATGGTTAGATAAGGTTTAGAAAGATTTAAGACAAGTGAAGGTTGAAAAATGGAAACAGAAAGCTAGTAGTAGGGTAATAAGTTGGAAGACGAATAGTAAGGTGGTTATATAAGGTTTAGAAAGATTTAAGACAAGTGAAGGTGGAAAAATGGAAACAGAAAGCTAGTAGTAGAGTAATAGGTTGGAGACGGAAACTAAGATGGTTAGATAAGGTTAGAAAGATTTAAGACAAGTGAAGGTGGAAAAATGGAAACAGAAAGCTAGTAGTAGGGTAATAAGTTGGAAGACGGAAACTAAGGTGGTTAGATAAGGTTTAGAAAGATTTAAGACAAGTTAAGGTGGAAAAATGGAAACAGAAAGCTAGTAGTAGGGTAATAAGTTTGAAGACGAAAACTAAGGTGATTAGATAAGGTTTAGAAAGATTTAAGGCATGTGAAGTTGGAAAAATGGAAACAGAAACCTAGTAGTAGGGTAATAAGTTGGAGGACGAAAACTAAGGTGGTTAGATAAGGTTTAGAAAGATTTAAGGCAGGTGAAGGTGGAAAAATGGAAACAAAGCTAGTAGTAGAGTAATAGGTTGGAGACGGACACTAAGATGGTTAGATAAGGTTTAGAAGAATTTAAGAGAAGTGAAGGTGGAAAAATGGAAACTGAAAACTAGTAGTAGGGTAATAAGTTGGAAGACGAAAACTAAGGTGGTTAGATAAGTTTTAGAAAGATTTAAGGCAAGTGAAGGTGGAAAAATGGAAACAAAGCTAGTAGTAGAGTAATAGGTTGGAGACGGAAACTAAGATGGTTAGATAAGGTTTAGAAAGATTTAAGACAAGTGAAGGTGAAAAATTGAAACAGAAAGCTAGTAGTAGGGTAATAAGTAGGAAGACGAAAACTAAGGTGGTTAGATAAGGTTTAGAAAGATATAAGGCAAGTAAGGTGGAAAAATGGAAACAGAAAGCTAGTAATAGGGTAATCAGTTGGAAGACAAAAACTAAGGTGGTTAGATAAGGATTAGACAGATTTAAGACACGTGAAGGTGGAAAAATGGAAGCAGAAAGCTAGTAGTAGGGTAATAGGTTGGAGACGGAAAATAAGATGGTTAGATAAGGTTTAGAAGGATTTAAGACAAGTGAAGGTGGAAAAATGTAAACAGAAAGCTAGTAGTAGAGTAATAGGTTGGAGACGTAAACTAAGATGGTTAGATAGGGTTTAGAAAGATTTAAGACAAGTGAAGGTGGAAAAATGGAAACAGAAAGCTAGTAGTAGAGTAATAGGTTGGAGACGGAAACTAAGATGGTTAGATAAGGTTTAGAAAAATTTAAGACAAGTGAAGGTGGAAAAATGGAAACAGAAAGCTAGTAGTAGAGTAATAGGTTGGAGACGGAAACTATGATGGTTAGATAAGGTTTAGAAAGATTTAAGACAAGTGAAGGTGGAAAAATGGAAGCAAAAAGCTAGTAGTATGGTAATAGGTTGGAGACAGAAACTAAGATGGTTAGATAAGGTTTAGAAAGATTTAAGACAAGTGAAGGTGGAAAAATGGAAACAGAAAGCTAGTAGTAGAGTAATAGGTTGGAGACGGAAACTTAGATGTGGAGACGGAAACTAAGATGGTTAGAAAAGGTTTAGAAGGATTTAAGACAAGTGAAGGTGGAACAATGGAAACAGAAAGCTATTAGTAGGGTAATAGGTTGGAGACGGAAACTAAGATGGTTAGAAAAGGTTTAGAAAGATTTAAGACAAGTGAAGATGGAAAAATGGAAGCAGAAACTAGTAGTAGAGTAATAGGTTGGAGACGGAAACTAAGATGATTAGATAAGGTGTAGAAAGATTTAAGACAAGTGAAGGTGGAAAAATGGAAACAGAAAGCTAGTAGTAGGGTAATAGGTTGGAGACGGAAACTATGATGGTTAGATAAGGTTTAGAAAGATTTAAGACAAGTGAAGGTGGAAAAATGGAAGCAAAAAGCTAGTAGTAGGGTAATAGGTTGGAGATAGAAACTAAGATGGTTAGATAAGGTTTAGAAGGATTTAAGACAAGTGAAAGTGGAAAAATGGAAACAGAAAGCTAGTAGTAGAGTAATAGGTTGGAGACGGAAACTTAGATGTGGAGACGGAAACTAAGATGGTTAGAAAAGGTTTAGAAGGATTTAAGACAAGTGAAGGTGGAACAATGGAAACAGAAAGCTAGTAGTAGGGTAATAGGTTGGAGACGGAAACTAAGATGGTTAGAAAAGGTTTAGAAAGATTTAAGACAAGTGAAGATGGAAAAATGGAAGCAGAAACTAGTAGTAGAGTAATAGGTTGGAGACGGAAACTAAGATGGTTAGATAAGGTTTAGAAAGATTTAAGACAAGTGAAGGTGGAAAAATGGAAACAGAAGCTAGTAGTAGGGTAATAAGTTGGAAGACGAAAACTAAGGTGGTTAGATAAGGTCTAGAAAGATTTAAGACAAGTGAAGGTGGAAAAATGGAAACAGAAAGCTAGTAGTAGAGTAATAGGTTGGAGACGGAAACTAGGATGGTTAGATAAGGTTTAGAAAGATTTAAGACAAGTGAAGGTGGAAAAATGGAAACAGAAAGCTAGTAGTAGAGTAATAGGTTGGAGACGGAAACTAAGATGGTTAGATAAAGTTTAGAAAGATTTAAGTCAAGTGAGGGTGGAAAAATGGAAACAGAAAGCTAGTAGTAGAGTAATAGGTTGGATACGGAAACTAAGATGGTTAGATAAGGTTTAGAAAGATTTAAGACAAGTGAAGGTGGAAAAATGGAAACAGAAAGCTAGTAGTAGGTTAATAAGTTGGAAGACGAAAACTAAGGTGGTTAGATAAGGTTTAGAAAGATTTAAGGCAAGTGAAGGTGGAAAAATGGAAACAGAAATCTAGTAGTAGGTTAATAAGTTGGAAGACGAAAACTAAGGTGGTTAGATAAGGTTTAGAAAGATTTAAGACAAGTGAAGGTGGAAAAATTGAAACAGAAAGCTAGTAGTAGGGTAATAAGTAAGAAGACGAAAACTAAGGTGGTTAGATAAGGTTTACAAAAATTTAAGGCAAGTGAAGGTGGAAAAATGGAAACAGAAAGCTAGTAATAGGGTAATAAGTTGGAAGACGAAACCTAAGGTGGTTAGATAAGGTTTAGAAAGATTTAAGACAAGTGAAGGTGGAAAAATGGAAGCAGAAAGCTAGTAGTAGGGTAATAGGTTGTAGACGGAAACTAAGATGGTTAGATAAGTTTTAGAAGGATTTAAGACAAGTGAAGGTGGAAAAATGGAAACAGAAAGCTAGTAGTAGAGTAATAGGTTGGAGACGGAAACTAAGATGGTTAGATAAGGTTTAGAAAGTTTTAAAACAAGTGAAGGTGGAAAAATGGAAACAGAAAGCTAGTAGTAGAGTAATAGGTTGGAGACGGAAACTAAGATGGTTAGATAAGGTTTAGAAAGATTTAAGACAAGTGAAGATGGAAAAATAGAAACAGAAAGCTAGTAGTAGAGTAATAGGTTGGAGACGGAAACTAAGATGGTTAGATAAGGTTTAGATAGATTTAAGTCAAGTGAAGGTGGAAAAATGGAAACAGAAAGCTAGTAGTAGAGTAATAGGTTGGAGACGGAAACTAAGATGGTTAGATAAGGTTTAGAAAGATTTAAGACAAGTGAAGGTGGAAAAATGGAAGCAGAAAGCTAGTAGTAGGTTAATAGGATGGAGACGGAAACTAAGATGGTTAGATAAGGTTTAGAAGGATTTAAGACAAGTGAAGGTGGAAAAATGGAAACAGAAAACTTGTAGTAGAGTAATAGGTTGGAGAGGTAAACTAAGATGGTTAGATAAGGTTTAGAAAGATTTAAGACAAGTGAAGGTGGAAAAATGGAAACAGAAAGCTAGTAGTAGAGCAATAGGTTGGAGACGGAAACTAAGACGTGGAGACGGAAACTAAGATGGTTAGATAAGGTTTAGAAGGATTTAAGACAAGTGAAAGTGGGAAAATGGAAACAGAAAGCTAGTAGTAGAGTAATAGGTTGGAGACGGAAACTAAGATGTGGAGACGGAAACTAAAATGGTTAGATAAGGTTTAGAAGGATTTAAGACAAGTGAAGGTGGAACAATGGAAACAGAAAGCTAGTAGTAGAGTAATAGGTTGGAGACGGAAACTAAGATGGTTAGATAAGGTTTAAAAGGATTTAAGACAAGTGAAGGTGGAAAAGTGGAAACAGAAAGCTTGTAGTAGAGTAATAGGTTGGAGACGTAAACTAAGATGGTTAGATAAGGTTTAGAAGGATTTAAGACAAATGAAGGTGGAAAAATGGAAACAGAAAGCTAGTAGCAGAGTAATAGGTTGGAGACGGAAACTAAGATGGTTAGATAAGGTTTAGAAAGATTTAAGACAAGTGAAGGTGGAAACATGGAAGCAGAAAGCTAGTAGTAGGGTAATAAGTTGGAAGACGAAAACTAAGGTGGATAGATAAGGTTTAGAAAGATTTAAGGCAAGTGAAAGTGGAAAAATGGAAACAAAGCTAGTAGTAGAGTAATAGGTTGGAGACGGAAACTAAGATGGTTAGATAAGGGTTAGAGGTATTTAAGAGAAGTGAAGGTGGATAAATGGAAACAGAAAACTAGTAGTAGGGTAATAAGTTGGAAGACGAAAACTAAGGTGGTTAGATAAGGTTTAGAAAGTCTTAAGACAAGTGAAGGTGGAAAAATGGAATCAGAATGCTAGTAATAGAGTAATATGTTGGAAGACGTCAACTAAGATGGTTAGATAAGGTTGAGGATGATTATGATAACTGAAGATGAAAGATGGAAACAGAAAGCTTGTATTAGAGTAATAAGTTGGAAGACGGAGTCTTCATACTACAGGTTCACTTAGCAGCCTGAAAAACAAGAAAGGTACCATGTCAGCACGACACTCGGAGATGCAATTAACTTATACTAATACAAGATTTACAGTATAATTTATAATGACTTTGAGTATCTAATGCAAGTACTATGATCCACAAGACTCTATTGTACAAGATGTGGAACTTTTGTGAGACAGGAATTGGAACATACCTTAACAACAACTACATCCAATTTTATGCCAAATAATATCTGCTTATGTGGAGCGATGATTTTGTTTATTTACATCTCTATATTGCATTTCTAGAAAAACCTCTCATTTTTAACTATCACAGTATGACAAAGCGATAGGGAAGATGTTGCACTACGTTATTTGAAGCAGCTATAAACCCTCTTCAAGGATGAACAGTTCCAAGTGATACAAAACTAGCGGAAATTGGTAGCTGCACACAGAATTGATTCCCATGTAATTTGTTTTTATTCTTCAAGAAATTTTCAATTAAATATATGAACAGCCTGTATGTGATTTTGATTGAAGTTGGTTTTCTTGAGCAGTTGTTCTGTATGTTAATACATATATGTAGGTCTATATTAAATAAATTTATATAAGGAAATTCGGGTATTGTGAACCCTTCTGTTTAAGTGGAACCTGTTAATATCTTCTGTAATTGGTGCTGCCCTGGAACAGAAAATATTATAACTTCTTCCCCTCATCAACTTTGACGGCTTTCTTTTATTTCTTGTGCGAAGAAGGGTTTATTTGTGATATTTATAAAAATGACTACTTTAAAGTTTTTCAAGCTAAGAATCAATTCTTAATTTCTGCTATTGGATATTACAAATGTTGAAAAAAAAACTCCTAAATATATTATATTATGTGGATACTGTTTTAATATACTGACGGTTTTGGTCTGATATTATGTGACATGGTGGCTGTATAAAATGATTAAACATAGCAAAGGAAGTCGGATAATGTGGACCCTGCACGAGGACCTGGGTCCAGTTACACGAATACGTATAATCTATCAATGAGAATGCTCTCTGTAAAAACATTCACTTAATTAATTTTATTTAATATCCTTATAATACGGGAAGCTACCACACCTACAATTCCCTAGTAAAGCTGCAAGCATAGCATGAAAATGAACGACCTGCCTTCGGGCAGAATTACTATGGATGAATAGATGGATGGATGGATCCTTGTAATTTTACTAAACCCAAAGACCGTCGCTTCTCTGCAGTTGAATGGCGCGTGAATATTATACAATGTTATACAATGTTGTAATCAACAACAATTTTTCAAAACATTAGATAAACATTAACGCTTTTTAATTATGATCAGTCATAAATATATTCTCTGATTAATCTGTGCCTGTCTGTATAAATTAACAGAGTAAATGAACATGGAAATACACTAAAAGCTATGGTGGACTCTGGGGACCATTTTATCCGAATATGTAAGTTAAAGAGGACCTTTCTTGTAATGTAGAAAAGTTTATAAATTATGAAGATGTTTCCATATTGGAATAAAATAACAATGCTATTTCGTAGTTACAACACTAATGATAATCACTGCAATTAAACAACAGTCAAATCCCTTAATTAAAAGAAGAAAAACAACAAATTCAAAACAGGGTTCCAAAGTACCAGAAGTTCCTCTATTTAAATTTATATAAAGTGGCCTGTTTTCACCATAAAGTTCATACAATCAACTTATGTATTGCGTAACGAAATCACCCATTTTTGTTGCATCCATCCAGGCTACAATATTCTTACCAAACATTTTCTCTACAGTTTTCCCCCTCATATAATTTATTTTATACACTTATAGTGCTGGGATTATTTGAATGACTCCAAGTAGGCCTACTATTGTTTTCAATTTCACCATCTTCATTTCGCATTGTGTTTCTTCATTGCTTTAAATTTATTTTCGAATGTTGTTTCCTAGAAAGATAAAAGTTTACAACCGATTAATAACTAAAATGGACATTTTCACAGTTATTGTGGTAATTGTATAATTTCTTCTTCCTATATGTACAAAATATCAACAGCAAATTATGGACATTTTGATGAAGTGTCTGATTTCAAATAACCTGCAACAGTAACAAGCAGGAAATGAAGGTAAAATAAAGCTGCTATTATTAAAATAAAGCTGCTATTAATTATTCATAGAATCAACTCTGGAAACGCATGATATTGGCTGTGTTATATATGTCGGAGACTCTTGTCTCAAATTCTCTCAAACATATTCAATTAATAGTGAGCAATTCCATATGTGACTGACTGATATTTACAATATATTTTTGCAGCAAAATGCTTGCATAAATATTACAATTGTTTGAAATTGGGGGTGTTATCTACGTGATATGATAGAGGAAAAGTGTGTGATTAAGATTCTACCAAAATTACAACTTCTGAAGAAAAACAATGTTATTTATTATCTATCAAATTATGTGTGACTGACTGACATAAATGTCAACTCATCATGCAGCTTAACATGTTCATCTAAATTATTCTCTGAAACGTGATTCCTAATTAAATTTTCGAGCACATTTCAAGTTACGTTTTAAATAAAAAACGAAACCTAAATCACAATTAATACTGAAGTTATGACCTAATATGTGATGTGTGACTGACTGACCTTATTCTGTGACTGACCGAAATATCTGAATCGTATTTAGAATTAAAAAATGCAAATATTACAAAAAATGTAACGAAATACTATGAAATTTGATAAACACTTTTGGTGCATATTATATAATATACGGGTCCAACGCTTTCATGTTGTGTACACAATGAATCTGCGAGAGCTGCAAGATATTCAAATTGTTATTTCTAAAATAATCTTTCCTTCTTCTTTATAATTTTGTGACTCGTCCTGAACAGTTATTTGGTTGGTTTTACAGTTCAAATTACATAATTCTGCACAATGTTGTATCTTCTTTCCGATTTTGCATACATCCGTGCATTCCTTTTTTACTTGGCCGCCAATCGCATCTATAGACCATTTCCCATGGTACGATTCAAAGAAGTTCTATTTTATATCAAAATCCAAATATTCAAGTAAGCAGTGTCGCATTGATAAAATGTATAGGCCTTCTTTTATAATTTCAAGGTCTTCTAATAAATTTATCTTAGCTGGAGATTTTGTTTTGTAAAATAACGTGAGGGCATTTTCTGTCGTGTCCATTCGGTGACCTGCGTTAATAAAGTGTTTGGCATAGCTTGATTTTCCACCCGCGACATGAAATCTTTGAGGTGTTCCTTGTATCTTGCATTAAAGTTTCTACTTGTACTGCCAATATAAAACTAAGCGCAATATTTACATGTTAATTTATTATTAAATTTGTTATATTCCTCTATGTCATTATGTTGTTTAATTTGTTTTCAGTTTTGTAAGCTAGGTTTATGCTTTAATTTATTTTTTTCAAAGTTGTAGCTAATTTTGTAGTTTCATTACCTGTGTATGTTAATGTTTCCTTATTAACAGATTATTTTTCATTTTGGTATATTCTGCACATCATTTGTTTTTTTTACAATAAAATTAGAATATATTTAAAACATAGGAAAAGTAACGGTTTTAATAAACAAATCATACATAAGTTTGTACTATTCCGACTTGTGGACTATTATTACATTTGTATGCCAAGGCGAAATGCTGACAATCTCCAGAATATATTTCTGATATCTATTATCTTTACTCGTGCCTCTCAGTCCTACACATATCTATAGTTATTACTAGGGCTCGGACATGAAGTTAGATTAAGTGCACTCTTACTATACGTAATATTGCTTGATGAGAGAGTGGTAGGGGGTGTAGTAGCACCAGACTGACTAGTATGGCATTTGTGCCGTACTGTTTGCAGAAGGCATAGGCGGGTAATGAAATAAGTAGCTAATTGTGGATTACAAGTTTATTTTGTTGCGTAAAATATTTTTTAACTTTTAAATTAAACGCTACAGTACAACAAAAAGTTAAACAAATTTATAATTTCCATACATTAATTCTCTTTGTTCATCTATAAATACAATGCTGCATACAGTATTACAAAAAATAACAAGTTCATTATTTCTGCTCATTTTTTTTCTTCGTACAGTTTTAAATAAAGAGGGAACACAAAAAAGTATGTGCACTCTACATAATATTTTTAAAACCCTGTTATTGCATAAAGTTTTCAAAAAAAGACTTCTTCGGTGAATGTTCAAGCAAAGTTTATATTTAGGAAAACTCTTTTCTACTTTACATGAGGTAACTGGTGCAAAACGAAAGTAGGGCATATCACAGGTATCTAACATGGAGACAGTACATGCGTTCTTGTTGTCCATTAGAAAATCCTTTATATTGCAAATAGCTGAGTATCCAGGGGTTTTTAGCAATACACTTTGCAATTTCTGTTTTGCAATTTCAGATGCCAAAACTACCTCCTGTTTCATCAAAATGTCGCGATAATTTTTCTACCAGTTTTATGGAATCAATCAATGCTATATGTCAAGATTCCAATTTTTTTATTATTAAAGGTATATCTCTGTAGACGTTGTTGATTACCAGCAAATTTTGATACAGTTGTCCTGACATCAGAGATTTCACAATTTTTATCACCGAACTTTCTTCAGCATCAAATGTATTAACCACTTTAACAATCACTTCATTAAGCTGTAAGTAGTGTGCAGTGGTCTGCAACCAAGTCCCCCATCGAGTTAAAACAGGTTGAGGTGGCAAAGGGATTTGTGATTCAATTTACTTAAATTTCTGTTTCCTAGAAAGGACCTACAAAAATATTTTCTCATGTTTGATACTGAATGTCCACATCAGAGAAATGCAACCTAATTTTTTCGGCTACTCGGTGAAGTCCGTGGGCCAAGCAAGTTAGATGTATCATTTTCGGATATCGTTCTTTAATTCTGGAAGCTGCTTTCAACATATAAGGGGCTGCATCTGTTACAAATAGAAAAAAAATTGTCTCTTTTTATTTCATTGGGCCATAGAAGAGACATAGCATTTTCAAAAAGGTTGTCGATTTTAGAATGGTTGACTTTATTTAAGACCTCGGTAGTTAACAAGAATTTATTCCCGGGTTTTTCAGGTGATAATATCCCCACTATCACATTTCCTACAGACCATCTGGACGCATCCTGGGTTTCATCGATTGACACCCTTATTTTATGACCTGCCACAGTATTTCTAATGTATTTCAGGACGTATTCATAACAAGGAGATAAATAATACCTGCGTAAAGTTGTTTCACAAGGAATTTTTCTTCCCGTATATTTCTCAAAACAATTATAAGCTGAATTTTGCACTTTATTGAAAGGAATATTCGCGGAAACCATCGTTTCGCATAAATCCTTGTAAAATTCACGATGATTACAAGTGTCTGAAACTCATTGTGCAGATGACTGTATTTCATCGACAAGCTTATGTTTTACATTCCCAATGCGTGTTTTAGATTTGCAATGGCTCTTGATAAAAATTCTTCTCTTCCCCTTCAACTCTACATTACACAATTTACAAAATGTTTTATCCTATTTTAGGCAAAAGTACTCACGTATAAGTGAATTCATCTTGTGTGTGTTTGTTTTCGGCATGTTGTAATCATTCATCAGATCGTGGTGATCGGTATTTTGACTTGACTACATACTATACTTGTAGCAGCATAGCAAAGACGCCACTGACTGTGGCACTGCTCACGGGACAGTACTAACTACCTGTGTAGTCAACTGTTTGAAAGCGACACGGCAATGAAAAGACAATGAAGTCCGAGCTCTAGTTATTACTGTTGAAGTGTTCATTTTCTGTCTTGATAAAATCCTGTGGGTTATGCACGTGCCTCGTCGTCTAATTGAAAATCCTTAGTCGGTGTCCTGTCTATTTTATTAATTTCCCTTTCATTATATATTTTGTTATTGAATCACTCGCTATGTTCTGACATCCAAGAGGCTGGGCTTAATTGCTACAGGATAATGATTTGTAGCCCTTTGGATAAGGGAGACTTCATCCCACAGTTATATCTGTATATTCCGTTGCGCAATTCATCCCGGATTTTTAACAGCTTTTCAGCATTGAAAAATGTATTCCTAAATGCGCGTTTGAATGTTTCAGCAATTAAATGCGTGTCATTGGAGATATTTATGTATAATGTGCTTACGGAATTTGTTTCAACGTAAATAGTTACTTAATTCATTTAAGAAGTGCATCATAACGAGCAACGGAATATCCATGATACAGGTGTATTGTAGCCTACACATATGCTACCCTCAGATTTACAAGTGTTGACTTGTTCACAAGTGATTGACTTGCATTGTAGCCTACACATTTGCTACCCTCAGATTTACAAGTGTTGACTTGTTCACAAGTGATTGACTTGCATTGTAGCCTACACATTTGCTACCCTCAGATTTACAAGTGTTGACTTGCATTATCCATGTCAAGTCGGCCGACTCCATCCTTGCTTCTGTTGGAAATGAAGACAAAATTTCCGCGTTTTCCTGTCTGTTTGTTTCATTATGTTATTGTATGTATGTTTGTACTGAATTTTACTTTTTTGTGTTCTACTACCTAAATCAGCTATTTTCTCTGATATTTGTTTCTGATTTTCGGCTACCGAGAGGGTATACTATCAGCTATATCAGAATATTTTTGATTTGTATTTTCCTCAATTAACTCGATTATTTTATTCTGTTCCGTCAATTTCATGTTGTAGGCTCTCATCTTGTTTCTACTCACGGCGTTAGCTATACGATCCATAGCTTGATTGTTCTGTCTTAATTCTGCTCCCAGAGATTCATTACTGATCCTAATTTCTCCGCGCAACGCTTCTTTAATTTCCTCACCGAAGGTTTGAATGCTTTGTTTTATTTGAATTTCTAATTCTGTTCTATTTTATTATTAGTATCCTGGACATTTTTGTTAACGTCTTCCACTTTTTTACTGTTAGCTAATATGTACTCTGTGTGGCAAGAAATATCAAAATCGGCACTACATTACATTTCTGTGCATTTTCATATCTGATGTTATTAAGAATGCTGATTGTTAATCCATTTCATTGTTTAGTTTGTGAAAATTTACTTCAATATTATTGCATAGGCGCATTGGTCTGTGGGGTTCCCAACTACACTTGCATTCCACTACACATCACATACAATTTACCCTTAAAAACACAAAGACAAAATATACTACACATGATATAAACCCTTTACAGCAATTTTTTTTTAACTTACGGCCCGTTGGGTACTACATTGGTTGTTTGGCTGCCGTCTGCTATTATCGTCTTCCTCTGTTGCCGCTATGGTGTTTGTTCTGTTAGTCTGGTTCTTGGTCTGCCTGTTTCCTTCTTTTTCCATCCGATTCTGTGTTTAAGCGCTCGCGATTCGCGTTACCTTTATAATTTCTATTGGTGGAGGCCACAACGTGGTTCAGTGTAATCTAGGGCGGTGCGTACTGTTGGAAAACACAACATGTGCGAGACAAGAATGATAATGTGCGAACTTACTCGAGTGTTTCTATAACACTCACAATTTATAAGTAAAATGTTTACTGTTGTTAATTTATCCTCTCGAGCGTAATTTTGAATTTAAGTTGCTGATATTGAGAGAGAACAATACAATTATATTTCTTTTATAGTATTTGTGAGTCATGTGATCATCTGGACTACGTTTCCCCGCTACATATAAATACCTTTTACATGTTATTTTTTAGGTCAGGGCCTAACACAAATACGCGTTTATTTAATTTCTCCAAAGTTGTAGAGTGTTTTCTTGACTTACAAGTTTGCCAAATTTGGTGTATTTGTTACTCCACATGTGTTTGTCAAGGTCACTTTTTATGAATAGAAGTGGTCATTTTTAAATTATCTATTTTAGTTACCACTCGTTTCAAACGCTATGTCATTTTATATAGCTAGAGTGAACTGCACGATATAATGTGTTCTACAAGAGTGAGTTGTGTCACATCTCTATAAACTAACTTTGTTTTATCTCCTAAACTAACCTTGTATTTTATACACATCACCATTTAACGCTCTCACTTATTCATTTTCGTATAAAACAAAATATCTTGTTTATGGTAAACCGATTTTCCTGAAATAAAAGAACGCGACATTGTAATACATTTATAGCAAACAAATTTTGAAATATTATTCATGCCGTAACCACGTGACCGCGATGCTATTGTTGAACCGCGACTTTCGAATGTCGTAACTTATTTTTATGAATGATCTTTCGCATTATTATCTTTCAAAAAAGTAATAAAGGATTCTATAGTGCAACAGGTCTATAGTGATGTAGATAGCAAGAGGACTATTTATTTATTATGGATTTTACAAGTAATTTAATAAGAATTTTATGATTTACGCGAAACAAGACAAAAATATTGGTAATTTTTGTCAGTTCATATCAATGGAATCTTAGGCGAATAAAAAAAAACTTGTTATGGAACAGGAATATAATATAACCTGCTCGGAGATCTGCGCCCCTAGCGATAGACAAACTTAGTAACTATGTTTTAGTGTTTATTGGATTAGCTTTTTTTCATCTATTAACGCAACCAATTTGAGGAAGGGTACACACGGTCTCGGACGAAAAATATATCATTATCAGTTGTCAAATTTCTTCGACTTAATTAATTTATACTTCTTATATTTTGCTATATATCCCACTATTGTACGGTTCATAGTTTATTTTATTGGATTAGTTTCGTGTTTAGAAAATTAGAATGAAGACCACAGGTCCTGTTTAACAAACACCATAACATGAGCCGTCTTGAAAATGGCTAATAATATTTTGTGTATGTAAAACAATATATACGTAATTCGTTTAGTTTACTATTCAGCGAACAAATTGTTCAAAATAACCTGTAATTACCACATTGTTAGATTTCTTATCCTTAATTAGGCTCTGTACCCTATAAGATACATTACTTGAATTTATTTAATATGTACCCTATAAGATACAGTGGTTTAATTTATTTAATATTCTTAATAAAATGTGGAAAAATGAATCAGTAAAAATTATTTAAATTTGTACAAAATTATACAGTATTACGAAATAAATTGTGGTTATGCATGATTTGTTCTCACTCTAGTCCGACGCATTTAAATAAGCTGACATGAGAAATTTAATTTTACCAATTAAGGGATTAACCTTTTCTTTTTTTAGGCACTACTTTCAGGTCTCCTATGCCACCCGGGCACGACCTGTCGGTAGAGCATGTTTAAACATTGAAACATATACATACATACTTTACAAGGACACTCTGAAGGCTTCGTCGAATGAGGTATCAGCTCAATTCGGGGCTACCTCGGAGACAACACTAAACACACCTTTCAATCACACATTTATACTGAACAAGGAGGTGACAATGACTTATGATGGCCAGATAGTGTTTTGGTACTATTTGGACGTTAAAGTTTACCGTCATTTGTCTCACAGAGAAGAAAAAATCTGCCGGTCGTGAATCGAACTCGGGGGAATTCCACGTAAAATTTGACATAACACATGCAAATTAAAGTTTCTTCACAAAGTGGTATATGAACTATTATAAAGGTTTTCAAGTGATTACATCGCTAAATATTGTAGAATATGATCAAAACCTTATGGAACAGAGAATTGTTATTTGTTTTAATTAAAAATCCTTCATGCAGAAGAATTAGTTGTTACGTAAGTTAGCTTTATTTTGTATAATTAGTGACAAAAAGTGAATTAAAACATAAAACTCTAGACATGTATTTTGTAACTCCTATATACATTACATTCACAGTTACTTGTTGAAGTATGTCCACCGCTGTGGTCTCGAGGTAGCGTGCTGCAGGACCCGGACGGGACAAGCATCCTGGGTGAGGTTTATTCCCGGGGTTTTTCGTCACCTGTAAGACAAATGTCAGGTAGGTTTGAGGCCTAAAAGGTCCCCGAACATTATGCCTCGGTGTGGAAAGCAACGGGAAGCTACCACATATATAATAATTTCTTACTAAAACTGCAAAGCACAGTATGCAAATGCTGTGACTGCAGTGAAAGACCTGCCCTTGGGTAAAATAATGTAAATAAAAAATGTTGAAATAAAATTGAAAACTTCACAGAGATTATTACACGATTTATATTAGCTTGACATGTATCTATCTATCTATGTAGCGGAATCTTTCAACGCGATTTTCACCCACTTAAAATCATCGGATCGACTTGAAACTTTGTGTACGTGTAGAGGACCCGTGACAATACAATAATTTCATATTTATTTTCTAAAATCCTGGCCATAATCATCAGAAAATAAAAAAAAGTGTCTTTGTATCAGTGTAACGGAATCTTTCAACGCGATTTTCACCCACTTAGAAACATTGAATTGTCTTGAAACTTTGTATACTTGTAGAGGACCCATGACAATACATTAATTTCATATTTATTTTTTAAAATCCTGGCCATAATCATCAGAAAATCAAAAAAGTGTTTTTTGTATAAATGTAACGGACTCTTTCAACGCGATTTTCACCCACTTAGAAATATTGGATCGACTTGAAACTTTGTATACGTGTAGAGGACCCGTGACAATTCAATAATTTTATATTTTGTTTCAAAAATCCTGGCCAGAATCATCCGAAAATCAAAAAAATGAAAACTGGTATAATAGGTTGCGGACTTGTCGAGTTTTTAGTCAATCGTTGTAAGAGCTCAGTTGGTAGAGCAGTGAACTCTTAGAGGTATATAATTTCAGTAATCCAGGCGTTACTGGTTCAAATCCGTCTGGGAGGGTTCTTTTTTATAGAAGAGTATTACTTTTAGCTATGATTTGAGGGAAGTAGATTATACAGGGAATGATTGGAAAGCATTAGCTCAGGATAGGGATGAATGGAGAGCTTATGTCCGCGCGGCCATGAACCTGCGGGTTCGATTGTGCCAGTGAGTAAGTAAGTAAGTAAGTAAGTATTACTTTTAGCTCATACTACAATAGTATCGAATTTAAAGATATTTACATTTTTATCTTATTCTGTAAAATATTAAAACTAAAAAATAAAAAATAAATAATAGTTTTAAAAAAACTAAAATGGTATCTTTACCTTGTCGTGGTGGAGTGGCTTGTGTGCTTAAATGATCCTAAGAGCTATGCCGGCGGTAGCATTGCTGCCGATAGGGTTACCCACGCCGGACTGGTCGAAGGTGATAAGCCAGACGAAATAAGTACCTTGGTCGAAAGAGTGACGATCTTTCACCGTAAAAATACAACCGTCAAGAAATGCGGACATGGGTTCTACTGGGGTAAAATTTTCCGGAGGTCAAATAGTCCCCCATTCGGTTCTCCGGCGGGGACTACTTCAGGGAACCCATGCCAAAGGCTCAAACACAGGGACATGTTCCTAGGAACATGGAATGTTAGGACTTTATACAATAGCGGGGCACTAGAGATATTAACGCGGGAATTGGATAAATCGCCCTTGGATATAGTCGCTTTACAGGAAGTTAGGTGGCCAGGAGAAGGTAGTCAGGAATCAGGAAGCTTTGCATTATACTATGGGGGTGCAGAAAGACCTGCATTTGGAACAGGCTTTTTAGTCAGAAGGAGGGTCCTATCCGCTATCCGAGATATTAAGTTTGTTAGCGATAGCATATCATACATAATTCTAAAGGGTAAACGACATGATTTTATAATTGTAAATGTACATGCCCCCACAGAAGATAAAGATGACAAGATCAAGGATGAGTTCTATGAAGAATTAGAATGCTTATTTGATAGCCTTTCACGATATCATATGAAAATTGTCTTAGGAGATTTAAATGCAAAAGTGGGGCGGGAAGATATATTCAAACCAACAATAGGCAAATTCAGTCTTCATGAAGATAGTAACGACAACGGGGTTAGATTAGTCACATTTGCCACATCAAAGAATCTCATTGTTAAAGAGCACAACATTTCAGCATAAGGATATTCATAAATACACCTGTACGTCCCCAGATGGAGAAATTCGGAACCAGATAGATCATGTATTAGTGGATAAACGCTGGCACAGTAGCATCATTGATATTAGATCAGT
Organism: Diploptera punctata; assembly: GCA_030220185.1. Classification (NCBI taxonomy): domain Eukaryota; kingdom Metazoa; phylum Arthropoda; class Insecta; order Blattodea; family Blaberidae; genus Diploptera; species Diploptera punctata. Next base: position 75,235 of record JASPKZ010000419.1, on the reverse strand, counting down.
TAGAGGGACAGACTGCAATTCAGATCATCATCTGGTCAAGGTGAAAATCAGACAACGGCTATCGCTTATGAGAGGAACAAATGCTAAAGATGATTCTGTAAAATATGAATTAAAAAACTTGAAAAATGATGAAATGCGGCAAGAATACCAAATCAAAATTTCTAATAGATTTGAAGTACTGGAATCTTCAGATGACAATGTGGCAAACGAAGAAGAAACTGATATAAATAAAGAATGGGAGGCTATAAGAGATACTATTAAATTGTCAGCATCAGAAAGCATTGGTTGTTTAAAAAAGAGGCAAAACAAGAAATGGTTTGATGAGGAATGTGCCGACATTGTAAAGAAAAGAAAGCTAGCAAAAATGAAATGGTTACACGAGCCAAATGAGGTAAATTTAGAGCAATTGGGTAGTGTTAGACGGGAAACCACCAAGTTACTAAAGAGTAAGAAGAGGGAATATTTGAGAGAGAAGATTAATGATCTTGAAATGAATGCAAACAATAGGAACATTAGAGAATTATATCAGGGAATTAGTATAGAGAAGAAAGGGTTTCAGGCTAGAACAAACATAATTCGGAATGAAAATGGGGATATGATTGCAGATTCCAGGACTATATTAAATAGATGGGAAAGTTACTTTAATCAGCTATTAAATGTACATACAGAACAGGACATTGAGGAGGATAATTTACAGACAGCAGAAATGCTAGTCGCAGAGCCAAGTGCATTAGAGGTTGAAATGGCGATTGAAAAATTGAAGATGTATAAAGCATCAGGTTCAGATGCGATCCCAGCAGAACTGATAAAATCAGGGGGAGAAAAATTGATGGACAAGATACGCCGGTTGCTTAGTATGATTTGGGAAAAAGAAGCTCTTCCAGATGAATGGAAGGAATCAATTATCGTACCAATTTATAAGAAAGGAGATAAAACTGATTGCAACAACTATAGGGGCATCTCATTACTTTCAACTTCGTACAAAAATTCTAACAAATATATTAGTAAGCAGACTTACTCCCTATATTGATGACATTCTAGGAGATCATCAATGTGCATTTAGAAGAAACAGGTCTACAACAGATCAGATTTTTAGTATAAGACAGATTTTAGAAAAGAAATGGGAATATAATGGTACTGTACATCAACTATATGTAGACTTCAAAAAAACATATGATTCAATTAAGAGGGAGAAGTTATATAGTATCCTGCTGGAGTTCGGAATTCCTAAAAAGTTAGTTAGACTTATACGAATGTGTCTAAATGGCACAAAGAGTAGGGTGCGTGTAGGCAAACAGTTTTCGGACACTTTTGAAATCCAGAATGGGTTGAAGCAAGGAGATGCACTATCTCCTCTACTATTTAATTTTGTACTAGAGCATGCCATCAAATCTTTAGAGGATGAAGAAGGCTTACAACTCAATGGTATTAATAAGCTGTTAGTTTATGCTGATGATGTAGTATTACTGGCCGATAGCGAGGAGATACTAAAGGACAACACGCACACACTATTGAGTAACACTAAGAAATTAGGACTGGAAGTAAATATCAATAAAACTAAATATATGGTCACACGTAGAAATACATTATATAATGGAAATGGACAGCTAATGACAAATGAGGGAAATTTTGAGGAAGTGGCTGAATTCAAATACCTAGGAACAATAATCACAAATAGGAATGAGATGCACAAAGAAATTAAACATAGGCTCAATTCTGGAAATGCATGCTATTATGCATTACAGAGACTTTTGATGTCCCAACTCCTTTCAAAAAACGTTAAACTGAAAATATATAAAACTATTATTCTACCAGTTATATTATATGGATGCGAAACATGGACTCTTACTTTAAGGGAGGAAAGGAGATTACGAGTATTTGAGAATAAAGTACTTAGGAAAATTTTTGGACCAAAGAGAGATGAACAGACAGGTGAATGGAGAAGACTACATAACAATGAACTACATGGTCTTTATAGGAAGCCAGATATAATAAGAACAGTTAAGTCTCGTAGACTGCGATGGGCAGGACATGTGGCACGTATGGGGAATGAAAGACTTGCATGGAAGCTTCTTGTAGGAAAACCAGAGGGAAAACGCCCAGTTGGTAGACCAAGAATGAGGTGGGAGAATAACATTAACTATGATTTGAGGGAAGTAGATTATACAGGGAATGATTGGAAAGCATTAGCTCAGGATAGGGATGTATGGAGGGCTTATGTCCGTGCGGCCATGAACCTACGGGTTCGATAGTGCCAGTGAGTAAGTAAGTAAGTAAGTAAGTAAAAGAACACGCTTTATTAGAAAACTAAAAAATGAAAAATCATTTTAATTTCCAGTACGCTTGGGATAAAATAAAGTGGTCAACAAAAAAATCATCTCCAACACATATAGAATAAAATTAGAGTTATCAACAAAAAGAAAATCATTTTACCATCAAAAGCGTGGGGTGATTTTTATGATTTTTACATTTTATTCTTAGAGAGCTTACTTTTACCAATATCTGTTTATTATCAAATATATTAATTGATATAGAGCACCCCACGCTTTTGATGGTAAAATTATTTTCTTTTGTTGATAACTCTAATTTTTTTCTATATGTGTTGGAGATGATTTTTTTGTTGACCACTTTATTTTATCCCAAGCGTATTGGAAATTAAAATTATTTTTCATTTTTTAGTTTTCTAATAAAGCGTATTGTTTCAGTTTTCTAAAACTATTATTTATTATTTTACTGTCACTCTGTAAAACATTTTGGTTACGTCATACACAGGTATAAAACCTTACATTTTAAGTATAATTCTCGAAGGTAGATACTCCGTACTTTCTGTTACTTTGTGTTTAGTTACTAAAGTGTTCTCGGTTGAAATGTCAAAAATAATTTCTCATAATATTTATTGTAATAAACACCATCGTTACATGAAATTACCTCCAGACCACGGGACAGTTAGAGTTAGTGATGATGGGGGAAATTTTTCCTGAAACATGTTCTAGCGTATACTACATCAGAGCTTCAGTGTATTTCCAACTACTTACAATGTTTTAAATATAAAAAACATTCTGTGTGTTTTTTTTAATTATCTTGGTTCATATTTGAGTTATGATACTTGCCTCTTTCCCCAAGGGTCGCGAGATCAAACCCACCGAGGTCGATGGATTTTGAGGATAGAAGAATCCAAGGGACCGGTTCTCCGAGACAGACTTTAAGCCGTGAGTTCCGTAAAAGAACCTCAATCCTAAACTAGTGCCTTTGAGTAAAATACAATCTGCCTTCCTCCATTCAAGAAATACCTTAATTTCCTACTAGATGTCTCTTTGAGGTTATGTGCTGACCACTGGCTGACATATGTAGGAAAATAAGCGTAACTAAATTAGATTGGTTAAGAATGAACACCCACTCGGAAGTATACTACTGCTGTTATATTTACATGGAAATAACTCAATGGAATGTGGTACACACTAGGCAACAGAGCGTGTCAAGCACTTCTCGGATCCAAGAATACTGAGTTAGAATATACCGGACGACTCGTGTTGACTTATGCATAGGAAACTTGACCTTGAAAAGGCCGAAATACATGATGGGATAACGATGTGTTACAAGACTTAATAATCTTTATATATCAAAATTCAGCCTGCATATGTTTGTGACTTCTAAACCCGTCAACCGATCTTCATAAAAATACATGTACATACATGTTTTCAAGTACGTCAAGTGTTTAGCCACTATATATTATGCTCTAAAAATGAGGTGTAGGAGTTTACCTGAAACGAAAATTTATAAATCACATTTCATTTACTTACGCTTAGCAGCGCACTCCGGCCATTAGCAAGTTGAATATAAAACATTAATAATAATAATAATAATAATAATAATAATAATAATAATAATAATAATAATAATGCTTTATTTATTCTGGCAGAGTTAAGGCCATAAGGCCTTCTACCAGGGACAGGAAGCGTTGGAAATCAATCTTTAAAAGCATATAAGTAATGAAGCTGCTGTGCCTAATAAGAAATGTATTTATTCTAATATGAATTATTTGTGTAATGAATGTATTCAAACTTACCTAACTTCCATATCCCAAATTAGTTTTATAGATATTTACTTCCAGTCCCAATTCCTTAGTGTTACTCAGTAGTGTGTGTATATTGGCCTTTAGTATCTACTCGCTATCGGCCAATAGTACTATATCATCAGCACAAACCAACAGCTTATTAATACCATTGAGTTGTAGGCCTTCTTCATCCTCTAAAGATTTTATGGCATGCTCTAGTACAAAATTAAATAGTAGAGGAGTTAGTACATCTCCTTGCTTCAACCCATTGTGGATTTCAAAAGTATCCGAAAACTATTTTTCTACACGCACCCTACTCTTTGTGCAATTTAGACACATTCTTATAAGTCTAACTAACATTTTAGGAATTCCGAACTCTAGCAGGATACTATATAACTACTCCCCCTTAATTGAATCGTATGCCTTTATGAAGTCTACGTATAGTTGATGTACAGTACATTTATATTACCATTTTTTTAAAAAAAATTGTCTTAAGCTAAAAATCTGATCTGTTGTAGACCTGCTTCTTCTAAATCCACATTGATGATCTCCTAGATTCTCATCAATTTAAGCAGTGTCTGCTTACTAATATATTTGTTAGAATTTTCTACGAAGTTGAAAGTAATGAGATGCCGCTATAGCTGTTGCAATCAGTTTTATCTCCTTATAAATTGGTATGATAATCGATTCTTTCCATTCATTTGGAATAGCTCTTCATCCCAAATCATATTAAGCAACTGGCGTATCTTGTCCATCAATTTTGCTCCCCCTGATATTATCAATCCTACTGGGATCTCATCTGAACCTGATGCTTTATACAGCTTCAATTTTTTATCGCCATTTCAACCTCAAATGCACTTGGTTCTACGATTAGCATTTCTGCTGTCTGTAAATTATCCTCTTCAATATCCTGTTCTGTATGTACATTTAATAATGGATTGAAATAACTTTCCCATCTATTTAATATACTCCTGGAACTGCAATCATATCCCCATTTTCATTCCTAATATTGTTTGTTCTAGCCTGAAACCCTTTCTTCTCTAGAATAATTTCCTGATATAATTCTCTAATGTTCCTATTTTTGGCATTCATTTCTGATTGAGGGTCTTTCCACTTTTCAGCGGTTACCCTTTTTTTTTCAAGGTCGTTAATCTTCTCTCTCAGATATTCCCTCTTTTTCT